>OZ012663.1:96151781-96393412 GCA_963942545.1 Oxycera nigricornis
ATTGTAAGACGAAAACGATGATGTTGCCGAAGATACGAATAATAATAATGATGATGATGATGAGCCATCGATTGAGCGTGTGTATTCTGTCCGTTTGAATTTATAATGTTGATGCTATTGAATATGAAAACATAGTAGCAAATACTGCATCCAAGATTGTTTTCAGGGACATGAAATTGAACAGACAAAATGATTTTCCACGCAATTATTAAACATACATTTGAAAGGGAGAGATATGTAGATAATCAGGCATTTCTGCACGCTTACTCTTTCACAAATGCTATTGTTGGCAAGTGAACAATTTTTCGGCAATTCAATAGTTAATCATTGAATTAAGCTTGAATTAAAGCAACATCAGTTGTGAATCGTGATGGAAGATATTCAGTTGCAATCGAAAAGTTTTCCATTTTCATATGTTGAACGTGCATGTGAAATTACAAGGGAAAATAAATGGTTAATTTGCGTTCACAAAAACTATATGTTTTTGTGAAGGTTTTCACATTTTTTTCTCAATAAAATTTCATCATCAAAATTACTTTCTGCTTCAGTGAACACTTAATTTTTCTTTCAATTTCTGTACAACTTTCAACACCACCAATCAATGGAGGTACTACTAGTTGAAAGAAATTTTCATGTCCCTGAATTACGCACATGCGATATGCAACAGTCGATTCGTAGTACTTATTAGAGTTCACGAAAAATTTTCCGCAGATTCAATTATTGCGTGTAATTATACATTCCGGAGGGGCGGATCAACACGCCTATTCGATTGCCTAGCTGCTTACCGAAGCAGAAACAGAAGCCAGTCTGCAAGGTATTCTGTGATGTTGTCTGTCTACTGTGTTATTAACCATGGCGATCGAAACTTGAAAGTATGCATTTCTGCATACTGGAGGTTTTTTTCGTTGGGATCGAACCAAGGATCTACAGAAATACCGTCGAAATCGTACATGGCACGATCACCGAAAGTGAACTCCTTTGAAACGAGTCCACACAATCAATAAAGACATTAAGTAGAAAGCGACAACGATTTTCCAGTGGAAAACAGATCCAAAATTTGAAAATCACGCACTACCATGATTCCAGTGAAAGCAGAAATTTGAAAACATCAATTTCCCTAGTTTGTTGGAACGACCGACTGCTTTGAAGTCAGATGTCGGTTGCGGTACGTTCTGGCAAAATGTCTGCGTGTCACTAGGGACAGTTTCCGATAACGATAGTCGCTTAGAAAGTATCGGGTGTTTTTTTTAAAGGGTTAGGTAAGGATATATGTCATTATAGCTATTAAATTTCGCTGCCATTTTTAACATTATGTTTAATTCACTTTGGCGAATTACTATGTAAAGACTTACACTCAAAGAACGTCTCAAAATGGTGGAAATTTATTTCCGAAATTCGTATACAAAAGCAGTCGCAATTACAAATCAGACTTTAACTGGTGTTACGCTGGAAGTTTATAGCAATGTACGCTAACAAGCGGCTTTTTTTATTTGATCGGGAACAAAAATTGGCTTTGTACGAGGATCCGGTAGGAAATTCAACTGTAACTTCGAACGATTAAACAGGGGAGGAGAGGGGACGAGAGGGGAAGAGCGCGAAGGCTTGGAGAGGAGAGGGGAGGTTTTAGCCGAGAACGAATGCAAATTATGGTGCGTGAGATTTTAATTTCGCTGCTGATTGTGGAAAATTAGCTCATTATCTGGACTTTTCCTTCAACTTTGCCGTCTATCCAAGAAAACTGATCCTTCTTGCCTCACCAAATCGGTTCTAGATAAACCAATGCACTGAAAGATTTCATCAACAGATGAAGACGTCTGATTCTTGAACAGTTCAATGGAAAATTTGCAAATACCCAAGCGCTAGGCCATGGTAGGGTGGGCCCAGGCAGCAACATCTGCACCTGGCGAGTGTCGCTGAAGCTCGTCTTTCTGCTGGGAGTAGTACGACCGCTAGAGAGTATTGTTTTTGCTTCGATCATTCGTATTTTCTAGAGTAAACCTGTTTTGATTAAAGTAGTTGATTTTGGTCCTTTTGGGTAGACTTTGTTCGCGATGTTTTCTCAGTGAGCGTGCAAGAGTTTTCTTTAGATAGAGTGAAATATCTATAGCTATTATTTTACTGTAGTTCGGCTTCCTGTCGGGACCACCAAAGAGATAATTTTCTCGCGCAGTTTTATCGTGTGTTATTCATAACTTCGCGACGTCCGTTAAGTCCGTTTTGGATAAATTAATTATTATTTGACCCTGTGGTAGTGATCTTTACTTCAAAATGCGCTCGAGAATTTTTTTGGATAGAGTAGAATGCGAGGACCATTCTCAAGAAGTTGATGTTGAATTTTTTTTGGAATTGATCATTTTCGGTAAAATTTTGTTATCAGACACTTGGTTCGTTGAATCTCGGGAAATCAGATTCAAAACTTGCGCTAGGAAACTTGCCCCCCCCCCCAAAATACGCGTAGAACTGAGCAGGCCTACCAGCAGTTATCGCACTTTAGCTAGATTGCGGCCTGCCAGCAGTTATCGCACCTTCAGTTAGGTGGCGGCTGAATCCGAACTGAACGTCCATGAATTGAATTTTCGTCGCTAATTTGTTCGCAATGGAGATGTAGAAGAACGAAGTCGAATTTACAAAAGATACTTCATAAGATATAGAGGAATAGTCAGCTTTAGGTTAGGTTGATTGAGAATGATGGGCACAGAGCCTAGGAAAAGGAGGAGTAAGTTGAGTATGAAGTAGGGGACAATGAAGATCTAAAGAAGCATAGTGGAAGACAACGGCATATGCGGGATCAATAGAAGAGTTCAACTTAATGAGAACAAGCTCCAATAAAAAATGTTAAATGAAGGATCATATAGAAACAGGGATATGGAAGAAAATATGAGGAGAATGGAAGAGATGTTATTTGAATAGCTTTTTCAAACTGACACAAACAAATGGTGCACCCAATATTCCACCCATTTCTTTAATTTCTAACATGTTTTTTGAAACTAAGGATAAGTTTTATAGGCATCGTCTTGATGCCGAACACTAGCTTGTTACAGAAGTTCAATATCCTTCTTTCACAGTAAGTGTTTTTTCTATCTCTCTAACCAAAAATGACCTTTCTTTTCAGAAGTTCAACAATCAGCATAATACACACCGTCATTCTAAATATTTATATACGTCCCGCCACTACTCCTAATAATATTAATTTTAATTTGAAGTTGTTAGCATTTCATCCGTTTCGTGTTTCGATTATTAGCACAACCCAAATGAGTCACTTTGCGAAGGTGTAAGCCGTTCTAAATAAGCTTACCCACGGATTTGCATCTTGATGCCACACCATTTATTATTCTCGACCAAGAGAAGATTGCAAAAGTGATGGAGACAACCACTTATTTTCCCAGCAGGCATATGTACATATGTGCTTTGTTTAATAACCGACGACAGTTAAAAGTTGTGCGATGGTTTCCCAACTCCTTTTAGGGCGCCAGTTCCTTGATCATTAAGGGATTATCAATTTACGACAGACAAGCAAAACCGCTGAGAGCTAGATATAAATTTTCAAGCGCCAAGTGTCGGCATGATGAAACCAATTAAGCAAAAACCTATTCTTTTCTTATATTCCGTAACCAAATGAGCTTCATATGTAGGTGGGCTGTTTGAATGGATAAAATTGTTGTGTCGTTGAAGGTCATGGACCTGATTGAAGAACCACTTTGAAAAAAAATGCAGCACATTTCATCTTGACTTGAAGTTTGCGCAAGTTTGCCAAATTTCACGGTTTCTTTATCGTGGATATCAACAACAGACTGTATGCAGAAGTAAAAGTTCAGTGACGTAATTTTTTTATCAATATTGAAATAGTAATAGTCATGATGGGTGGTGAGGCTGACCTGCTTCTTCGGGTTTTTTTCTCTCTTTCGAGTCTATCTGAAATTACTTAATTCTGAACATTTCGGGCTTCTATTTCACACATACATATATTTGAATATGATGAATGGAATGAAAGTAAATATACAGGCCGTAGATTATTCTTAACAATTTATTTAAAGATTATTTAAATATGAAACACATTAATGATTCCGATAGCATTGAGATCGTGGCAGTGTGAAATTATTTGTTGAATACATGTAAAATTTTACGGTAAACTACTTAACGTGGTCAGCAAGATTGAAGACTTTTTATAGTTGGTTGGATTTTATGAAGATACTAATTCAAAAGAAGTTACAATGAACGATGATATACAGTTTAACAATATATAAATAACAATTCAAGAGTATGTATCTTCATGTATTTGCTAGGTTTTTCCGGTTGTTTGTATCGTTACGGGAAAGAGCTTTTGAGCAGATATTACTTGGCATTCCTTTTCTTTGTTTAATCCACAAAAACATCTGCATCAGCAATTTCACTTCCAACCGATACATTAAGGACCGTGACAGTCCCTTAGTAGTTGTGTTGTATAACACCATGCCTCTTCTCCAAAGAAGTCACCAAATCAAACTGACATGTTCGATATTTTGTGGCTGTTCTTACCATTACAATTGTAGCTACAGAAATTTATCTTATTTCAAAAAGGGATATCATTGAAAACGGTAATACGGAATTTAGTTGTTCGAGCTAACAACTCCGCTGTCCTTATGAGAACTGTCCCAAGCCAGTGTAAAGGAGGAGGTATTCTGATCGATCCTCAAAACAACATCCTTACAACAGGATGCTGAGATAAAGGTGTGGCGAAAAATAGGGTGGCATATGTATATGGTAAATGATGATAAGCCCTAAAATACGGCGATCAATCCGAAGCTTTGCATTTGTTGTTTATTTGTTGAAGAGGTTGTTTCTGTGCTTCCTCGTAACTTCACCGCGGGTATACTGGTACCAAGCGATCCGGGACCCCAGGGACTTGTCGCTGCCGGTGTCGGTGAGAAGCCTATGTAGGTTGAAACGTGAGGGCTGTGGATGATACCCAAAACCGGGTACTTTTATTTCTAATACAGTTTGGGACCGAATTTATTCGGCAACCGTTCTGTATCGTCATGCATTGGCGTGCTGTTGCATTTACAACAGGGGTACCGTTACCCAAAAAGCGGCAAGGATGCTGATAGGTCCAAATCATCACCAAAGATTATGAAGGAGTCCAGGCAAGCTTTGGATGAGATCTGGAAAAGCAGTACTCATAACATATGCTACGAGCGACTGAGTAGTACGTTTATGGGGGTTTTGGTGCGAGCTAATTTTGTAATCCTCTGGCTTAAGAGGTCCGTGTTTTAATGATTAATTTCGGGGAAAGCACGAACTTAATCTGTTCGAACTAATAAAAGAAGGGAATCCTTCTTGCCAGTAACACATGAACTATATGCAAAAGATTCATTTCAAACTAAGTACTTTTCTCATTAAACAAAGCAAAACATTTGTTTTCACTCGAAAAGACACAGTTTGGATAATTGTTTTCCCTTTTATTTCAATAGTTTTGCGCAAGAGCTATCAAAATTCTTTCTAGATTTCGTCAAAGTGGAACTTATCGTGAATGATTTCACTGTTAATGTTCCTAACTTTTTTGAAAGGGAGGATAAGTCAATTATTGATATGCGAGTTATTTTACAAACTTTTCCTGCAAAAATCAGTGTACCAAGGCACCCTCCCGCTCCCTTAATACCCAGCTGAAAATAGATCCGCCCTCGTCTATATTGCTTGAATGATGCCACACGACGGTACCACTCGAAAATCTTTTCATCCATTTTTTTTTAACTAGATCTTTTCCAATTTCATCAAAATAAATTGGAAACTTTTCACGACCATTTCTTTTTGAATCTAAGAATATATTCATACGTCCCTATTCAAAAAAAAGTCCGATCGATATCAGTGGACTATTTGATTGACGGCGGAGGCACATTGACGGCTGTGAACGTTCCGCCAGCAAGAACCGCTACCGTTAGCTGTATTGCGGAGGGTGCATCTGTATGTAGCTGAAATACAGTGGTGAACACATAAATGGGCCACTTCAACGCAAGAAACTTTAAATTCGCAAATACAGTCCTGATGCAATTCTATCAAAAGTATGCTAGTTGGCATTTATTCGTTAAATTTCTGAAATTTTATATGCCAGTGCTCTTGAAACATCTTTGTTTATTCGCAGTTAGCAATAGTTTAAGAGTAGAGCTATTTGCAGTTGGACAATTAAATAGACCTGTGCAATTATTTTTGTTAATACCAATTTATTATTACACAATTGGATTGGTATATTTATTTAAATGGAATTAAGTGCCGAATTGTAAAATAATTTTGATTCTAGCCTTTTGAAAACATTGGAAGAAGCGCACACTGTTCTAAATCTGAACGAGCAAAAATTGCGGAGATGAAAAACGAAGGTTTTAATATTTCAGGCATAGCGCGGCATTTAAATTGTTCCAGACATATGGTAAGGAATCCATTTGAGCATCACAAAAAAGGAGAAACCGAAAGAAAAGAAGGGAAGAGCTCCTAGTCCTTAAGAAAACATCTCAATATGAAAATAAAATTATTACGCGTCTAAGCAAAAAGGAGCCATTTTCATCCTCTAGGGATATCCAACGGAAATTAAAAGAAGATTACAGAATTGGTGTGAGTGTTTGTTTTATTTGTTAGAGATTATTACACCGTAATCCACCAGAATATTAGAAAAAAAAATTGAAGAAAAAAATTTTGGCGTTAAAAAAACAACGGTCGATTTTTGACTTTTTTTTACACAAGTCCGTCATTTTTTTGGGAACTGATTTTTTTGAAAATGATGGCGGATTACAGTGTAAGAGTCCTTGCTTTTTGAAGTGTCGTTTAAATTTTTTGTTTCAGATCTACCATAGATTATCTATCCGCCGTGGAGTAACGATTTTTTCAGAGCTTAATTTCAGCGCCCTCTATGATTTGAAAGAGAATAAAAAATAAAAAATATAGTTTTTTGTATTATTAACTTCCCAGTTCCCTATGGGAAGTTATTGTAATGGGGTCGATTTTGCGAATCCCAAATTTTGACATATCTCCACGTTTTAAGGTCTCTAGAATCCAAATCCATCGTTTTTAGAGAGATGTCTGTGAGTGTGTATGTACGTATGTGCGTATGTGCGTATGTACGTATGTGCGTTCGGAGTAATTTTTCGTCTCGATTATCTCAAGAACCAAACATCGGATTGACGTGGGACTGGTTTTAAACGACGCGTAATTACGTAACTTAGAACTGAATGACTTTTCAGCAAAATCGGTTGGGCCGTTTTTTATTTAGGATGAAAAAACTGAAAAAACGACTAAAAATTGCTTATTTTTAAACTGTTGATACGCACTATTAATTCGTGCAGATACCAAATACCTTCATAGTAATGTTGTTATTATTGTGCGTTTTAGCAAAATTGTGATCAAATTTGTAAAAAATGTTATTTAAAAAAAAGATTAATTTATAAAATTGCAAACTTTTATTATCAGGTTTGGGTGAATGGGAGTAGAGACGCTAATGCAGTTAATAATTGGATATTGTTATAAATAATTTAATATTGTAAATAACAATCAAATAATATTAGTTATAATCTGATATTGTATATATAAATTCAATTATAATTATTCAGTAACGGTCAAACATTCTTAATAACGAATGATTATTTTAAACAATAATTAAATACCCTCAATAATAGTTGTGGATTCCGAGGCCGAGATGGAGGACAAGAAGGGTGATGAGGACGAGGTTGCCAAGGCTTTGGTAGAGGATGACCAGGTGGTGGAGACGTCTTCCTCTACCAAAGCTTTTATGGTTAGATAAAAAATTGATAAAAATAGTAACAGTAATTATATTAATTTAGAATAATAATGTTTAATAATAATTATTATTAATAATAATTATTATTAATAATAGTAATTAATAATAAAAGCAAATTATAGCTTTTTATTCAACCACTGGGAAGTTAGTCGTGTGGGCCTCGAGGGTCGCACTTAGACCACATTTTTTAAATATGAAATAATACTTTTAAAAAAAAGATTCATGCCAATATATAATACAGTTTCTGAGAAACAATTGCTTGAAAAATGGTCTTTTTTCGCTTTCTAAAGTGGACTGGTGCCTTAAAGTAAGATCTGACTATATTTTGTGGTCGAAGACAAACTATTCAACTACTGGAAGGATTCACCGTTATGATTTCCCAACTGAAGGACGCGGTTATTGAACTGAAGATGTGATTCGAAGAAGGCCAACAGATAGTGTACGCCGCTGGTTGAGGCAGCTGAATAAAATTCAAGGACTGTTTTTTTTTTGAATATAATAGTCAGAAAATGGATTTGAACTTCGAAACGAAAGATTATTTACACACAAAATATACAGTACAAAGAAAATGGTAATGGAAGCTTTATTTATTTCACCTTCATTTTCAACGTCAAAAAAAAGAACAAAAAATATTTTTGCGTTGTTTACCATTTGAGCTGATAATGAACAGACAACACATCACTTCAGTAAATAAGTGATAAGTAGATAAGATATTCTGTGAACATAAACAATACCTGTACACAGTTCTGTTCAAGGAAAACTTACGAAAATACTGTGCAACGCCTGATTGGACTAGGAAATTAGCAGACAAGGCAAAGTTTATCCCGCCGACAAAATGGACGCTTTTAAAATGTTTTATTTGTAGTGACTAGCGTCCAGCTAGCGTACAATTATCTTTGAATTTATTCACCTGTATGTTAACTGTACTCAAATATTTCTTAAGAATTCATAGACCTAATTCACACTACGAATCCACACAATCAAAAAGCTTAGGTACTCGCGAGTGAATAGGAAAGATTAGCTCCCCAGGCAATTTAGATGTCTTTCAATCCGGGCTTATAAAATGAACAATGCATATTGGTGAAGACTTAATGGCTTTTTCATCGAAATAAATTTTTTTCCAGTAAATCAGAAGAAAGTGGGTTAAACACTGCTTAGCCAGCGATGAACAAGAATCCTTATCTTCCGAAACGTTGTAGCAAAAAAAAAATATATTTGTTTACGAAATTCATTGCCCAATGAAATTCCAATTTTATGGATATGCAAACAAAATTAAGATATTGGCCAAAAAAAAAGAAAGATGACCCCACACTTTGTGCAAGACATCGACTATCGATTGTGTGGTCGTCCGCTGAAAAAGACCATAATTTTGTTTGCAAATCTTATTTTAATTTGCAAGACGCAGTTGAGTCATTTTGTCAACTATTTAAAGGTAACCTGGCATATGTTGCAAGAATCCGATATCACCCACGAATCCTATTTTTTATCGTTTTGAGATACATTGCAGCATATTCTCGTTTCGATTTGAAATTTCCATCAACTTTCGGAGGCACTTGGCAATATACGTTTTTGTATTGTTGGCCTGAAAATAATCGAAAAGTTTTGGTGTCATCTTCCACACTTTAATTGCCAACACCATTTGCAACTCTCTTTAAAAGTGTTGCACATTGATTTGAATGGAAAACGTTGGACAATAGATCTCACCGACCGCTAGATATTTATCTGAAAGATAGACAGGTAAGTCCATGGGATTTCGATTGCATAAATAGATTCACCTCATGTGGCGTCCATTTGGTCAATGCTAATGATGGTAGGCAACCAGACAAGAATGACAATAAACCACCAGGGAATAATGCACGTTGCCCAAAGGTATATAATTAGAAATTTATTCAACGTTCGGTTACATAGTCATAGTTCCGCTAAATCCGACTTTCCGGTACATTTTATGTTGTTTTTATATTAGTTCTTCGTTGGGTAGAGATTGAAGTGTTAGGGTTGCTGTATTCCTTGCGGTTTTAGACTATTACCAGCAAACAAAACCGATTCTATGTGCAGGGAGAAATAGATGTTCCCAAAATGGCACTAAGCTTGAAATACCTATTTTGGCTGTTAATCTATGGATTGCTGTTTTAACTAGTGTTAGAACGGTCACTATTTGCTGTAGCCGATCCTGGCCACAGTTTAGGCAATCTTACCCGGGTCTTACCTGCGAAGAGAGGCGTGCGAAAAGATTTCTGCGCCGGGACAGCCCGCCCTGCTCACGGAATCCCAAAAACTGGATTCATGTGGACCCGAAACCACCTGTTTTGAAGATCCTCAAGGGAAAAGTACCCAATCACCGAACAAAAAGGAATCACACTCTCCACACAAGTCAATTAGCATCACTTAAGGGGTCTACCATTTTTATAATTTTCAAAAAATCGATTTTTTTAATTGCATTTTTAGAAAGTATATATATACATATATAGAAATATCATATTAAAATTTTATAAAGATCGGAGCAGTTTAACTGTATTTTTGAGCAACTTTCACTTTGTCACGCAAGCGCGATTTTTCATTAAAAAAAAAACTTTAACCGCGTTTTTCTCGAAATAACGTTTTTCGATGCCGCGTTGATGAAATTTCGGGAACTACTGAACCGATTCTCACCAAATTTTTACCAGACATTCTTCATGACTACAGCTATAGCGCGAATAGGAGGGTTTTCAAAATTTGGATTTGAAATATGTTTTTTTTTTGGCCAAAAACGGCGAAAAAAAGCATGTTTTTTTGTAATTTTTCGAAAAATGTCCGCCATTTTGTGACTCTACTAAAACTATTTGATTTTTTTTTGTTTCAGACCAACCATCTCGAAAATTTCATCAACGGCGCAAAATCGTTTCTTTTTTTCGATATTTTTTCAACCAGCATTTTCATTCACATAAATGAATAAAAAAAATTTTTTTTTGGTATATTTCGGGAGTGTATATCCTTTATTAATATTTATAATTTAAACCTATCTAAAAAATTATTAAAAACAACCCGTTTTTACACTGCAAAAAGAGGGTAGAATCCCTCAAAAAACAAACAAACAACTCTTACAAAATATGTTGGCATTTAATCGCCCTCAGATCTGCTAAAACCTACTTAGAAAATCTTTTTCAATCTAAATTTTAGATAATTCGCGTCGCACGTTGATTGCAGCCCGCTTCCTTAAATTGTGGGGGTCCAAGCGATTCCAGAATTCGAACGTAGCACTCACTTCCATCGTGGAAGCTCCAAAATAAAAGCTTCTATCCACGAAGATTCTAATAAGGAAGAACCGAATTGACTTTACTATCCGAGTGCCAACTTATGGTTGCTTCCACCAGAAAAAAACGACAAACTCGCCGCCTCACCAAATATGAAAACCCAATTCAATATTTATACAATACATTATCCTTACTCTGAATAAATCTAATATAATCAAAGACCTGCCTAGTAACTTTTGTGAAGTGCCGTACACGTATTTAATTTTCTATCGCCATCAATTATCCACACAGTGTACTTACAATGGTTAAGGATTGTCAAGCGCAGGAAAATCCTGAGTTTCGTCTTGAATAATCCTCGCTTCCAGCGTGGATTGTTTAGGACATTTCTCTTTTTCATTTTTATCGGCCACACTGCGTGGCGAACGTAACAGTGTGAAGGTGATACGCGGTGTGCACGGCGCGAAACGCACGAATGACGAATTCTAATTTTTTGATTATACTGACCGACAGGGTGTCGGCCTAAGACGCAGTCGCGGTCGTCATATGCCATATATTATATTTGAACACTAAATGCCATATAGTTTGTCAGCCAATAAAGACAAAAAAATCGCCGTTTTAATTATTTATCTGTGTTTGATTCGTTTGAAAAGTTCTATGCCTTTGAAAACATTTGCCTCACAGATGTTAAAATATGTCTTTTTTGTTATATTTAAACAGTTTTTACATATTTTTGTTTGCAAGACAACGCAAGATTTTTTTATGATTTTCTTAGCTTAGAGGTTCACAGATCAAAACTGTCGTCATATAACACTCAAAAAAAAAGGATTACAGTGAAACCTCTCATAATCGGACACTCATAGTGGCAGTCTTTTTGTCCGGTTATGAGAGATGTCCGCTTGTAGGAGGTATCAAACATATTGAATCCTAAATCGTATGTAGAAAAAATTTGTCCGGTTATGGGGGTCCGCTTATCGGAGGTGTCCGCGAGTGGAGGTTTCACTGTATTTAGTTTACCTGAATAAAATTTAAAAAAAAAACGTATAATGCAGATCACATTTCCCCCATCCCCTTTCCAACAGATAAGAAGCACCCCGGGTAGGCACGCAAAATAAAGAGCCTAGCCGCGCATTATATGCGATAGCGCAAATGGCAGGTCGTGGCTCATTACACCATTTCAAACACTTGAATCCAAATCAAAACTTATGGAATATATACCCGATTATCAACTATCCTGACTACTCCTTGATCAAACTTCGCTGCGGTCGGTTAAGAGCTGGTGAGAGGGATGGGGGATCACAACCGGCCTCGAGTATGCTTGGGAAAAATAGCATCGCCGAATTAGTACCCTGCAGAAAGAGTGCCCGATGGTGTCGACCAGCAGATGTTTAATACTTGGCGAAAGCAGCCAGGAGAACTGTCCCATACCAGTGTAAAGGAGGAGGAGTTCCGACCGATTCTCAAATCAACATCCTTCAACCGGATGCTGATGTTAAGGGATGACAATAAAGAGGGTCTTTCATATATTCCTATGGTTTAAAGGATGATAATCCTAAATACGGTGATCGATCCGAAGCTTTGCTATGGAGCTCAATTGACGAGGCACTCTCTCGAAACCTTACCAGGGGTATAGTGTCAAGGGTAACCGGGGCCCCAGGGATTTGTCTCTGCCGGTTTTGGTTCAGGAACTGTATCGTGATGCATTGGCGTGCTAGTGCGTTATCAACAGGGGTTTTCGCTTCCCAAAGAGCGATAAGGATGCTGATAGGTCCGATCTTTACCAAGGACTATGAAGGAGTCCAAGCAAGCTCTGGATAAGATTATGGTACTCATACTCGGAAAAGCTGTAGGTACTCATGAAATAAGTTATGGCTACTGAGTAGTACGTTTATGAGGGCTTTGGTGCGAGCTGATCGTAACCCGTGGCTTAAGAGGCCCGTGGTGTTAAGACAACGTGTCAGGCATTAGGACATTAGGGCATATCTAATATGATGAGCAGAAGACATCTGAACTCATTTTCTAGAGATATCATATAGAATGTGAAAGAAGATTGAATCGTCCGGACGAAGGCTTTGTAGTTTATTTGTAATCAAACATTAAGGACCAATTGGCATGCTACAAGTCTATCAAGATATTAGTAAAAAGAGGAGGCGAACAGTATTTCTGTTCTTTTAATCAGACTGTACTATAAAATGCTATTGTTATCTCATATAAAAATGGAGTATTCAAATCTAAACTGTATTGCTGTCCGTTCTTTAAAAATCATGAGACGATTCCAAAGTGTTGTGGTGACGTTTTTTGTACGACTTTGGAGGCGTTTTAAAGCAAACATCGATACTAGTTCCACCTCAGCCCTAGACTAGATAAATTACATAATCCTTATAGTCATGGATTCGCACGGAGCCACTCTTAGATAGTCAACCTATTGTTTTATTGTTGTCGTTTTTTGTCTGTTTATTTGTTTCCGATTTTCTTTTTATTCGAAAAGTTACAAGCATAAACTTTTCACCGGACACATGTGCCCAACATATAATTATTGATAGTGGCCACTTGTTGTGTTGCCATTCAACTTGCTGCGGTCAGTCAGTTATATATCAACTGTAGACCTGAAAGCCATTCGTGACGACGAACATATCTAGATACGACTGATATGGAAATTGGAAAGTGACCACAAGACACACACATGGTTACGGAAAACATTGTTTTGTTTGTTACTCAACCGCAAATTTTAAATTGTCAATGAGGAAGAGTTTTTCCCGCGGCCGTGATGGTCGATGTTGAATTGACTTGGCAACTGGAAAATTTAATTCTGGACATGGACTATAGTCGCAATCTCTTAGAGTTGTCCGCTATGTTTAATCCAATTGAAGTTACAACTATGCAAGGAATTTGTTTTCGAATTTGTATAAGGGAAAATCTTCAAACAGACAAGAAAAAAGTGGACGATTTTTAACAAGCAGAAAGAAAGTTGGCATTAGCAACTCTAAGATACAGATCTCTTTTATAAATTGATCATCCAACATGACGCGAAAATCGGCCGGAGAGAATATCTAGCAAACTTTTTCATTCTTGTGGATATTTTGCCGGTGAAAATTTCACTTATTTTTTTTTCCTTTTTGAAATTCGAGCATCACGTCGTCGAGGAGCCTTACAGTATAAAATTAAGACGTCGTATCTCTTAGAAGCACATCACCCTGAAGCAAGTCGGTTTTGTTGAAATCTAGGCCATAGAAGATCAGTGTTTTTTTTTGTTGGTTCGCTTTGAAAGCTCATTAAGTTAATCGGACAGTGCCTACAAAAAAACGAACAAAAAATTTACCATAATTATGTCCGACCAAAAAAAAAACAAATCAAAACATTCCAGCGCTATTTAAACATAATCATTGCCGATATAAATCATCTTTACTATGCAAATAAAGTTGTTTGCCATTTCCATTTTGCACTATGATTTTCGCGATTACTTTTACCGCATTGCAAGTCATTTTCACTAATCGTTCGGCGATTTACGTTGAGTACCAAACGAAAATGAAAGATACATTTTTTTCTTCTTCTCGATAAACTGAAACACTTTGGTAATAGTTTTTCTCTTCAATGTAATTTTTTTTTTCGAATAGAAAATTTCGCCACAACCCACATTTCTAAAACAAATGCCTTCATGACTTCAAGTAAAGACCACTTGCCGGGATGAGATGGCAAACAAATAAATTAAGAAATATAAAACTTTTGATAGCAATACAAATTTTACTCATGTCATTTACGAAAAACGAAAGTGAAAATTTTTCTGTACGGTTTGCCCAAGGATGAAGTGCCATGAATACAGTTTTTATTTGTTAACTTTCGACTCGAACTCTTGGAAACTTAACAGTTTTACGTTAAAGATCGTACAATCAATGGTTGGTTATATGCTGTGGAAGATGCGCTCTTGATGGTGCCGATAATGGTTTTAATATACTCTCATTTGGGTTGCGGATATCCGCATGATGGTAAGGCGCGCGTATACTTATAAATCCTATTGTTTATAACTGCGATTCATGTTAACAGCCGGGCACATATGAAGCCGATTGACCCGAAATTATCAATGTTGAAATGCTCAATGGGAAGGAGCAATTAAAGCTGGTGGGAAAGTGTGATTGTACGATCACCGATTAAATTGTAATCGGGAATTGATGCAATTGATTGAAGTTGGGTGATTTTTACAATTTATCTTCTTTTTTCGATTTCGCCCATCGCGAGAATGGGAAAGATCTGTGAAAAACACGTCCATAATTGCAACGTTTTTCTAATACTTTTCCTTGAGACGTTTATCGGCCCTATTAATTCATTGAAAAACGTATAAAAATCTTCAACGAATTGTTGAAAAGAACATCAACAAATTAGAGCACCATAAATTTTAGCAAAGCAACGAACGCTAGAGAAATTAATCAGAAAATATCAAACAAATACACAACAAAACAATTTCGTATCGAAATAATAAAAGAGAGAGCATTCAGGATGTAAGATAAATACTCGATCGTGTACGTAATTGGAGAATCCATCCGCGCAGATCATGCGGTAACGCACTGAAAGTTTGAGCTCAGGCAGCGTCTTCGCAAGTTATTTTTGTCGTTGTGTAGGGTAATGAACGATTTTGTGTTTTTTTTTTGGGATTGTAATCGGGCTTTTGTGTTGATTGAATCTCACTTAACGAGTTCGGTATTTTATTTTTAGTTTTTATTTAACACTTTTTGTATTATTTTATTCGGTAGTAGAACAGTTTCCAGTTTATATTTTGGGTCGATTGGAGCAAAACTGACGGAGCTACAGGATTTTAAAACTCTATCCTTCGACGCGTTATAAACTGTAAATCGGCTGTTTCTGTTTTTTAAACACGCTTTTCCAACACTTTTTCAAAGTCGGTGAACGCTCTAACTCAAAATCTATTTATCCGATCGTTTTCAAATTTTTCACACCTATTCTGTACATGAATCACGAGGTAACGACGTCGAGATATTTTATGTTTAATGATTATAATTTGTTTTATAATAACAAATTTATCGATTTTTTAATTTTTTTTAAATCGTTTTTTTATTTATAATTGATACTAAAAATGGAAAATCGTTAAATATATATATATATATATATATATATATATATATATATATATATATATATATATATATATATATATATATCGACGTGGTTACCTCGGAAAACTCATAAACTAACGAAATCTTTTTGGTTTGAGTTATGCTGTGCACCGCAAAACTACTTTTTTTAGGTGTCTACGAAAATTTGGTGTCAGTGGCTCAATAATCAATATTTTTGGATCAAAATTTTAGAGAATACTCTTGAATAGTTATATTATTGTGTACTTTATTCAGAATTAAATTTTTAACCTACGGAATGGTCAAAAAAAAAAACCTTAAAAATATGCTTAAAATATGTAAAGTTAACCATACTCCCCCTTAATTGAATTGAGTGAAGAACAGAGGCTAACCAGGATCGTGTATCCGCCAACTCAACCACTGCTCTCTAGTTTGCGGAAGGTTGATCAAACTCATATCGTAGCTTCATTTTTGAACTAAACGTTCAAGAAGGGAAGCTTACATATGCGTATAGGCAAGCGCTAGGCCATGAGAGGGTGGGCCCAGGTAGCGAGATTCGCGCTTGGTGAGTTTCGCCGAAGCTCCTCTTCCTTTCGAGAGTGCTTCGGCCGTCACAGATGTGGTGGTCTCTTGCGGTGCCCTTTTTATCGTTCGTCACGTTAGGAATTTAGTCCAGTTTTCATTTTAATTAAAGCAGGTGATTTTTGGTTTTCTGGAGTAGGCTTTGTTCGCGGTCGTCTCTCGGTATACGCGCGAGATTTTTTTGAGTAGACTGCAGTAGCAGGTACAGCTTCAAAATGATATTGGAATTTTTTTGAATTGTTTTAATTTTGGGTCGGAATCTTGTAAACGGAATTTTAGATGGCTGAATGAGATTTGAGGCCAAAACTGGATAAACGTTTTTACAAAATCACACGCCAAGTTGAGCTGGCCTGCCAGCGGCCAACGTACCTCTACCGTAGTAAAAATTGAACCCAAGTTAGCCAGCAAGACTCGTCACCGGGACAAAACGTCCTATGACGCAAATAAGATGAAAGTCTCGATGGCTTTGAATTTTCGTCGGGAGTTTCTTCGCACACATATCATTTCATTACATCTAACGAAACGATTTTCCGATAAAACAAAGAGGTTTACCTCATTTCGGATACGAGGCAGCGACATAAACTTCAAGAAGATAGTTAGAAAAAGAAGGTTACTCGACTGATCACACCTTACGTATTATTTTCCGGAAGAGCATGTCTCTGCCATTAACCTAACCTTACCATGTAACACAGCCATACTTTTCAGAAAGGTCTCACCAAAGCGTCCTATTAACAAATAGGGTCGACAAACACTCATTCACGTATGAGCTGGCATATAAATTTGTTTTGTGATGATGTGAAAGAGCTGTAAGATTATACTAGTGAAAAGTAATAGCTAAAAGTCGAAGTTTTACAAACATATTCTTTGGCGGCAGGATCAATTCAACTGGGATTGCACATGGTTCTATTTTGGATGGTAATGTGTTCTGTTTGAGAAAAAGTTTTGCTAGTTGCGATAAATGTACAACTCCTCTCAATGTTAGTAGTTTTGAATAACGCTTTTCGTTTTGACCAAAAATCTTTACAACCCAGCGCATTAAATATTCTTCGAGTGTCTCCAAGGGCGTGAAACACTTCTTAGAGTACACGAAACTCTTTTCCGAGTGCGTAAAAGACTTCTCAGAGTGCTTGAAAGAGTTCTTAGAGTGCATAAACACTTCTCAGAATACGTGAAACACTTTTTAGAGTGCAGAAACACTTCACTGAGTGAGTAAAAGACTTTTCACGGTGCCTGAAAGAGTTCTTAGAGTGCGTGGAACACTTCTCATAGTTTGTGAAGTGCGTGAAAGCCTTCACCGAGTGAATAAAAGACTTCTTCGAGTGCGTAAAAGACTTCCCAGATTGCCTGAAAGAGTTCTTAGAGTGCGTGAAACACTTCTCAGAGGTCGTGAAACACTTCTTAGAGTGCGTGAAACATTCTTCGAGTGTTTCATTGACTGCGAATCCTGATGGCTGCCCCTTTCGCCACCCACTTGCGATCCTACTTTTGATGCATATATAACAAAAATAAAATTCGTCATTCGTGCGTTTCGCGCTGTGTTGAATTCTGCCTCGTTTCATTTATGCGACAAACTTTACACACGGTTAAACAGGGCTTCACGCTTCACAACGAAAATAACTACTGTAGTTTCGAAGTGTTGGGGATGGTATTTAGTTCTTTCACTGCTGAATGGGTTAATACCAATTTGGAAATTGTTCTGCGATTGCTCATGAACGTAATATCCATTCGAAATTCATCCAAAATATGTACGAATAAATGATCTGACTGATTAACGATCTTCCAGTTTTATCGTTAATTTAAATTAATGAATCTCGCATTTGATTGTTTTTAATGAACATGTTAAGGAATCTTATTTAGTAGCCATTTAAAATCTTTGCTTTGCTTTGCTTGAATTACTTCATTTGCCCCTTTCTATTATTATGGCAATGATGACAATCGTAACTTTTTTCCTCTTCAAACGATCACAATTAGTCTGCAAATTTAACATTTGATATACTTTTATTTTTATTTTATTTTCAAATATGACTTTCCAAACGCAACATACAAGCATCTAAACAATTTTCCATGCCTTTTTGTTATTCAAAAGCACTACAAACTCGCTAGCTATCATGCATGTTTGCATGTAGGTAATTTTCTTTAGATTTTCAAGCGCATGCTGATACATGGACCTAAAGGCATTCGTGTTTCAGCGAAAGTAAAAACCTCTCCAGTTGTTGGACTGTTATAAACCATGCGGTGCTGTACCGGTCCGGTAGATTGTTTTGTGAAAGTCATAGGGTAATTGTTTCCGACCGCACTCTCTTACCAATATGAATCTATGTATCTCGACGCGATGATACAACATCGCCTAAGAAATCTGAACAATTTTCCGATTTGATCGGCATCGTCGCCATCCACAGATTTTTCAATATCCATTCACACGTTAAAAGATACATACCTATATGCATGCTTTTGAAGCGCGCACGATTACGACAAAATGACGATTAGATAATAGATACAAGATACGAAAACAAATTAAATGGTCAAATTATCAATCAGATTGATTTGGGAGGAATGTGAGTGTTGGGTTTCGAAACGATGGATCATGTTGTCTCATATGTAGGAGGAGGAGGCTATCATGGATATATTTTGTCTTGGTCAAGAGACATAGCCAAATGTATCTTTTTAACAGCAGTTACGTTATTGCAACTGAGATACGAAAAAGAATGGCTAAAATTACGTGGATTTGATGTGGTCATTGAAGTCATTTATTTTGTAAAATCGAAAGTATAATGGGATGTCAGAGTTTGTAGCTAATTTCTTTTGAAAAAAAATGATTTTCACAAACACACATGACTAACAATGGTCTGCACTTTTTATGGTTAGATAATCATCTTGGTTCTGGTATTACGGAGGAAAGTTTAATTGGTTTGAAAGTCTGAGAACTACAATAGGAAATACTTAATTATCTTGATGTGTTTTCACGATTCGAGAAGCAACAAAAATTAGTTGAAATACAGTGAAAACTGTGTAAGCGAACACCTTAGCAAACACCTGTATTAAATGAAAAATTTGCAACCTCAATGTGCATAAATGGACAATTTTCCTCTTCAAACTGAACATCTATCACCAACGATCGCGGATAACATTTACTCTATATTTATACGAAAATAGCTCTCAAGAACGAACTCAATTTCTTTGATGATTTCTGTCTCTGAATTTCTTATTTGTTCACTCACTTCCTTAATTACCCTCATTAACGTTTTATGTACATCTTTTTCCAAGCAAGAGAAATAAGTTCCAACAAAATAAGAGCTAGTTGTATCCTCTGTATTCAGCCCTTCATCAAAAAAGGGTTTTGAAAATTCTTAAGGCTTCGAATATCTGGTTGTGCTGTTTCTACTGTTGGGGTGATTTTTTGAAGCAACAATAGCCTTTCATTTTAAGCAATTTTAGGCGAAGCAACAACGGTTCACACAGAAACCATGGCTGATTGGAAAATCTGATTTGTTGTCTATCATCGTCAAGATGTCGCAGACACTCAATTTATACGAAGAATCCTAGCAAAACGTTTCAAATGATCGGTGAAAATCAGTTAAATACTATTTAAACACGGCTGGAAAAAAGGAACTACTTTTGATAATAGAAGACGTATGGATGTAACAGGACACCTCATACAGTTACGATTATAATGGCTGAGTGGTTAACAAGTTTCAATCTACAAAACACACACACACAAACATCAAACGACTAGAGTTTTATTATTCCTGGATATTGCCACACCATATCCACGTTAGGAACTTGCATCAACCTTATTTTCCTACCTCTGAATACACACTTCGTTTTTGGACCTCTATATATAGAATAAATTAAGTGGAAGCAATCGTCCGCATTAAGATGAAATGTCAGTCGATCATTCGCGACTCTGAAATCTCTTTAGGCAAGATGCAGACGTACCGTCATCGATAAAGTTACCAGTAGCGGTACTTGCTGATAGTTCGTTCACGGTTATCGAGTAGCAGAGTCTGAATTGGAAGTTGGATTTTTCTGACCAAAAGGATGAGCTATTTAGTTTCCTTTTTTAAGGAAGCAAATGCTAGAATAGTTCAGTCAAATGGGAATTTGACCGTGCATTTTGGTTAGGCAGGCAAATTTTTATTGCAATGTGTGAGCAATGGTATAGTTACCTTAAGTATCCTCTGGGCTCCATCTTAAAAACATAAGAAAGTGAGGTACCCCGATATCTTCGAAACCATAGCTCCCACAAGAAAGTTGCGTAAAATAATTTTTTTTAGCAATTTGTCCATACATCACTTTTACGCGGTGTCAGTAATAAAAAAGTTACAAGTCAAACACCACACCCAAAAACGGGGGGGAACAACTTTCGGGTGCCATAACTTTTTTATTTTCACGTTTAACGCGAAACACGTTGGGATATTTTCTAAGACAATTTTGTCACAAATCGTTTGCGGTATTGATTGTTTCAATCACTGTACATTAGCGGGAGTAATTCCATCCCAAAGGGGACGAAGTCGTATGAAAAACGCCTTTTTAGGCCAAATAATCGGCTTCCGATAGGCAACCCCCCATTGAAAAACTTACGAAGCATTTCAGTAGGCAGAATTTTTTAGTTGCAATGAGTAGTATATTTCTACGTGAGCTTAATTTGAAGTTTCTGGGGTCGCAGCTCCAATCCCATTGGCGCCATCTTAAAAACAAAAAAAAGTGAGACGGCCCCATATCTCGGAAAGCATCGCGTCCACAAAAAAGCTTTATATGACAAACTTGTGTAAAATTTAATTTGCAGTAAGTTGTGGATACATTATTTTCACGTGCTGTCAATATTAAAAGAGTTACACGCCAAAAATGACATTGAAATGGGTCATTTTTCGGGCACTACAACTTCTTTGTTTTTCTTTTTACCGCGAAATTTGTTCGAAAATAACTTTTAGACAATTTTATCACCAAACGTTTGCGGTATTGCTTGTTTCGATCACTGTACCCTGGCGGGAGTTATTGTGTTTCGAATGGGGAAAAGTCTCATGAAAAAAGCATTTTAGGACCAGATAAACGGATCTCGCTCTTAGCTCTCTTTGCCCCCTAAGCCTCTCATGTGGCCTTCCACTTAGCCCCCTCCTCCCTAGCCCTCTAAGAGTCGCCCTTAGCACCATTAGCCCCCTTAAGCCTCCGTTGCCAGCGTTTTTTTGTGAAAATCTCAGCCGATAGAAACCGGAAATCAAACTGTGGCATAGCTTTCATTCAAGGAATAAAAAACAACATGATAGCATTATGTGAGGTATAAAAGTTTATTCCGAAAAGAAAATGTTTATATTATTATTTTATTTTAAACATATTTATAGCGTTCGAGAAGAAAATTCAAAGTTTCACAATATTTTGTCAAATTTTCCGCGCCGGCATGTTTCACTCTACTCACAACCAGCGCAAGGCCTCACCAATTTGAGAGCTCTCCGTCTGGAAGTTCACGAGACAATACATCATGCGAGGCATGAACAAAGTCCACACACCAACTTGAAGTATTTCACAATGTGAGATGTGACGGAAATCAATATGCAAAGCGTGAGTGCGAGAGAGAGATAGCTGCGTATTTTTCGTGTCGCGTGATAATTTCAAGATATATTGAAGCGTCGATAGGAATTCAAAGATAAAACAAGAGCTAGGAAATTTGATAATTGCAATTTATGGTCAATATTTTTGAACTTTAACTGAAATCCTGAAATCCATAGCTAATCAGAATCTCAACAACCATAACTACCTGAAATCGTATATCTTCAATCATAACGTTTCTCTGCTTAAATTGGTCATTGACTACATACTGAAAAATATTTTCATATTATATTTTTGTCTGCGCTAACACATGCTAACTAGTTTAGCACGGATTCAATTTGAAGCTGTCTGAAAACGGTAAAACTGGGTCTAATTATTTTTCTTATCAGCTCACAACTAGACTAATTTATTATCACACCAATCATTTTGGGAAAACACGTACACAGGTACACCTTAAGACATCTTTCATTCGAGATTCCTGTACTTTTACGAAAAACCCTCAAACAAATTCTTGGTCCCGTTTACACTAGATAAGATTCTAACATGGAAAACTGGAAAAAGCTAATTAAAAACTCGTTGAAAAATCATTTCCTTCTCAAATGGATATGTAAGTGCTCTATATTTACTGGCATTTGCTTCTGTACTAGCATATATGAACATGTCTTGCTTACATATATGTGGATGGATGTGAAGAGTAGAAAAATGGCTATACATAAGGAAAGGTATATTTTATGGACACTCAACTCAGGTGGTGTATGAAGCGCAAAAATTTCACGCCATCTAAAATTTAAAGTGTTGTCTTTCAAGCTCCCGATGGACTATGCGAGAAAGTATGAATTCTGCATAGCTTGCGCAAATATGGCTACTTAAAAGATAAACGTATCTTATCAGTAAATAGTTTAACATTTGCGACATATATTTTTATCTGAAATTGTTAGCTTTCGTCAACGCGAACACAAACAGTTTCAACTGTCGTCTTATCCTAATTGAGTCAAATTTTATAAGTCGCGTGTCATAACTTCGTCAAACAACTTTCAAGATACATAGTCATGTGTCTAAGATTTATTTGCGTGTAACGGACATTAAAGGCGACATTTCATACTACCTGTTTTCATATTAAACATTGACGACAACACTATAAAAAACGTTGGTGGATTCTATGCCCATTACGAAATTGAAGTCAACAAGAGAAGTTGTTCAACGCATATATGTACGTTCACATGATGAAATCCATATGGGCCAGTGATCACAGTACGTGTATTTTTTATATCAGATTAAATGCAAAGCCACTATAAAATGCGAAAAAAGAAGAAGGTTTTCTAACATATGTACATACATACGTAGGTCAAATCTGGTTGAAGAGATGCTTGAGTTAGATTCGCGCTTCCAGCCGACATCGAAAGTAGGTTTTTCGTAACAGACTATTGGAGAGTGAAGACGACCAGCATACATTTTGATGAGTCCAGAAAGCATGAAGAAAGGCGGTTACTTTTTTTCAGCGGTATTCTGATGCATGAACATCATCATTACATATGTATGTATCCACATGTAATTTAAATCGGGGCGTTACAGATATCGTACGAATATCAAATAAGCATGAATTGACGCCTTCAAATTAAAGATGTGTCGTTCGAATTCATTTTAATTATTTAATCAGAGTTATTTGCGGAAATAACAACAACGAAACATTGAAATAGTCCAGATGTGAAATAGGTATCTAAAAAGTTTATTAGGTATATTTATATATTATAAGTCGACGCTTAAATAATGCCTGAATACTTTCACAGTTTGAACATAATACTTGCATATTATCTATGCGAACTTTACTTTACTTTATTTAAATTTATAAACTAAGGATATGCAATGGCGCACAGCATGTAAAAAAACAAAAAAAAAATCTTTGGTTCGCTTAGACACGCAAGCGCTAGGCCATGGTAGGGCGGGCCCAGGCAGCGACATCTGCGCCTGGCGAGCTACGCTGAAGCTCGTTTTCTAACAGGGAGTAGCACGGCCACCCGAGAGATTATTCTTGTCAGCGGTAGTCTTTGGGTTTTTTGTAAGTAACGTAAAGGAATTTTTAACTCTCGGGTAGGGCTTGAATGCGGTATTATTTCGGTATGCGCGCGAGAATTCCTTGGTAAACTAACGTAGCAGGTATAGCCCCACAAGATGTAAAGTATGTTTTGTTTTGTTTTGGTAGATTTTTTTGTTCGGTATGTAATCGGGCAAATTTATGGCCGAACTGAGCGGGCCTGTCAGCAGCCATCACTCCTCTAGATAGATAGAGACCGAAGCCGAATTAATCTGAACGACATGAGGGTTCGATGCCTCGTCCCCGGGACTTAACGTCCACTGAGGCCAACGAGACGAAAGACTTGTTGCCTTTAAATTTCGTAGCGATATCGTTTGCTAAATCATTCATTTCATTACAAATAAATGTGTAAAACAGAATCCGATTTGCATGCAAATGTGAAGGTTAGTATGGCAGGCATCTCTTCCAACTGGGATGGCTGGAAAACTGCCATAAACCACGGTTGTCGGCAACCTAACAACTATTCTGGGTGACTGAAAAGAAAGCCGTCGACGAGTTGAGTATTTGAGAATCTAGATGGAGCACCAACAAGATATGCATGTCGTTACTACTAAAGGCGTTGTTCTGGGTCTAAATTATAGCAGGTAAGATTTTTTTTAACGAATGGGGATAACTTCCTATCCGAAATAACTCTTAGATTTGAAAAATATGGTATCAAAATTGTTTAATTCATTTTTAACTCTATACTGAATCATCTAAACGAGTGGAATATACATAGAATGATCCATTTGAATTGTAAGGGTTCGAATTTTTCTGTAAAATTAGCAGCCCTGCCGGGAAGAGGTCACTTGGCTTTCGTATTGGGAAAAGTTGAACAAATTTCTTCGATCGGGATGACCCACAATAAATAAAAACTCTGCTGTATGATCCTGTATAGCACCGGATAACGAAATATAATTGAGTGAACTTGCCCAAAAGATCCACGAGGCCTCAGTGCATGTTTGTGTGGTACAAAAAAAAGAATTGGTGTCCATTGTGTCTCGTAGCAGCGGAATCTGCAATTCCATCGGTATTGACGCAGGAGAGGCAGAAGCTGATAGGTATCTTTTGAAGATTTCCACCTCCCAACGTTGAAAAAAATGTCAAGCAATTGCTTTTTTAGAACTTAAAAAAGGGAAGAATGATTTGGCAAACAGTCCCCGTTTGTTTGTCTATACTTGAAATTAGAAGGATGTCTCTGTTTAACGAGCTAGAATGCTGCTCGCAATTCGTGACAATATGATCCTGTTCGTCACTGTCTCGATTTATTGGACATGTTTCGTACTATTTTTATAAACCAGAGAATTGTGCTTGATTATTAGATACAGAAGAATAAACCAGATTGGACACGAGACATAAAAACAAGAAACACAATTATTTTGAGGATCTTCTTCGTCCCATTTAAAAGAAGCAACGGAAGCACGACTGGGTAAATATACAGAGGACCTAACCGCCGACAGTATGCGGATTTGTACACGATGCGCCACGCCATACTTGGACATCTGTGGAACCAGAGAATTGTGTCTGATTACTAGATAGGAAAGAACATCCCGGATAGGGAAAGAGATATAAAACCAGGCACAATTTTTTTGAGGACTTCGTTCGCCACATTTAGAATCTCAAGGATACAGTTGAAGCGTACGACTGCGTAAATATACGGAGAGCCTAACAGCGGACAATATGCGGATTTGCACGCAGTAAGCTATGGAAAGATGGGGCGAAAGAGCAACGTATATTCCTAGCGACTTCAATTGAAACCATGTGGTCCAGGGACAGCATACATTCACGAGAGAAATTAATCTGTTTGTGTGTTTTTTTTTTGGCGTTTTGTAGTTTTTGATTTCAGGAAATGATTCGAATAGAATAAAGTAAGCACGTTCTTCTTTCAGGATGGTCTTTCCTTTCATAAGTAAGTTCAGTGTGTGCATGTGAAGAAATTAGTGTAGTTTGCGGATCTCTTAACAAGAAGTTGAAACAAAATAGGTTTGTCACGAAAGATGGATCCTTCTGGTTTGAACTTGTCTTATTAAGAACGGTTTCTAGCCTCCATCGTGTAGATTAACCACTAATTATTTGACGCTATAAAAACTGAAAAATTTGTTGCATGCACCAAAGAATTTTAATTTTAACCAAGCAATTCGGAAGACATTTTAGGTTTTGCACTTTTAAAATGTTTGACCTACTTGTTTGGCAAAATTAGACGTTTTTTGCCAATTCAAAAACATACCATCTTCTTCAATTCTATGCTTAGACCATAACAAAAATTTGATGAATTATAGAAGTGACTCTGTGGAATTTTGATTAATTTAACCACAGAAATCGATACCGCACCATAACGTTCTTTTAATTGATTTTTTTTCAACTAGCATCTTTTTTGAAAGATTTGGTACATCTTAGATTGATATAAAGATTTGAGTAGCCTGAATTCTTACCAGACATCTCAAAATCAATTAACATTACCATCTCGTCTTTTAATCGACATCAGCAGGGAGCTAATTATTTTTGTTGCAAAAATTAATTGTTTTTTTTCCTCTCCAAGAACTTACTCCAGATCTTTGCACTGAGATAATGCGAAAAGATACAACACAAAAATTGATAGCGTCATGAATGTTTCAAAAATACATGAGTAATTATTTTGTAACAAATACTTTTGGATGGTTTTATCTTAAATGATATTTTTTTGGGATAAATTGTTATTCAGTTTTCAATTTAATTTCAAATTCATAACGAAAATCAATAAAAACTACGTTGATATTAATTGAATTTCATACTCAAATGAATATTTTGCTTTACCTATAGAAAGTTCTGTCTTTAAATCGAATGTAAATGAATTAATTTCATGCTTTTTTGAATTGTAGAGATTGCAGAGATCCAACCCATAAAACACAACAAAAGATCTCAAACAATTTGTCCTCAAGAGTTGTGCGAATTTCAACTTTTATATATATGAAAAATAGGGTTTCAGATGACAAAATTGTCCCAAACACATTTTGGATGACCTTTGAACAATTTAAATCTTAAGATTTCGAAGAAAATTACTCAAAAATATACAAAAGTGTAGGTAGGGTTTGTTGGCTTCTTTTTGAAATGTATGTTATTTAAGAATTGGCAATAAGGACAGGCTTCGCATACCGAAAGGTGTTAGGTCTCAATCTTTTTGTGAAAAAATGGATCCTTTTACGCTTGAACTTGACTTTGATCGCTAGAATCCACTTTTCAAATGAGGCTCAATTTCATCTTGGAGGTTCTGCCAATAAACGCAACTGCGGGATAATGGAGTCCAAAAAGCCCCACGTTGACACAAACAAGCCGAAAAGTCGCTGTTTTTACTATAAGTATCGACGAATCGTATCTTTCTTCGGTTTGTCTCGCAAACATGCTGAAATTGGGCATAGTTTAAACTTTACAGCAGAACTGGATTCTTTTCTTCTTCTTATTTTTAATGCAGACTTCACCTCTTTTTGTTATCTTACATATTTTACCGAACGCTTGCAGAAAGGAAAGACATAAATGGAATATCAAGAGAAAATCTCATTGATGATTTATCTGTTTTTTCTTTTAACAAAAGGCACAAGCTTCCCGATTGAGTTGAGTATAAAAGGGGGCCTAACCACGCACATAATGCGAAATGCACGCGATTGACTGCATATCGGATGCCTAAACGTGCGCAAAAATGGCGGAAAAAATAGACGAAATTCAACGAAGAACTCACCCGCTTAGCCAGTGAGGCCGTTTACTTCGTTGTTCTCTAAATTTTGAAGTTCGACAAAGTTCTTAGGAAAAATAAGCTACGGCTCAACGAAATGACGATAAAGCCTGTGCTGATATGCGAGTTCTGCACTCAAATATACCCCTCACATCTTCGACAAGAAAATCCTTTGAAATTTTTTCGAGCCAGAAATGTAGGGAACGGAGAGGAGAATACGATACAATTATGAGTTCTACAACATTTACGACGGCATATCCGTTTCGATTGTGGTGAAATTCCACATGATCCAGTTGGCTGGTTATGTGGAACGCAAAGAGAAGATACAAATATCTAGATGCACGCTGAAGAGCAGAGCCCAGGAAAATAGATGTGCAGGCAAGCTAAGAAATTGGTGGGGAGACTAGTACTGACGCGGACATCGAAGAAAATATTGCTAATTGAGAGCCCAAAAAACAACTGCTTTACCCAAAACATACTACCTTTCGAAATCACGAATGACATACGATAAAATTGGGCAAGCAAACAATCCGTGCCACTCTCGACAAGAAACCGAGCTTCGTCGAAACTCGTCAGGCTTAGATGTTGCTGCCTGGGCCCACCCTATCATGGCCTAGTGTTTGCATATTCATATGTGAGCGCGCTAGGCGCACCAATATAAAGTTACCCCAGCCCGGGCGATCTCTGCAAACTGTAAATTATCAAGAGAAATGAGAGAAGATCCTCCAAGGAAACTCATTCTGCTAACTGAACGCATTTCAGATCGCTGTTAAGAATAGGGAAGTGGAAGACGTTGTCGCTAAACCAAGATGATTGGAGACATCTCCTGCAGGAGGCCAACGCCCGATTTGGGCTGTAGCGCCATTGATGATGGTGAATTATAATGAAATCAATCCTCCCTCCGACGGTGATGGTATTTGAAACCGATTTTCTTTTGGTGACTTTTGATGTCCCATACAGTTCTGATTTGTTTTCAAGTAAGTCATATTGACTCAGATACCTCATCCTGTTTTTTTTTGAACGGAGGATCATTGAATTTTCCAAATGATAGAAGGCGTACAATGAGACAAGTTTTATAGTCATGTAAAACGTAATGGAGAGACTACATGAGAAATCTTCTAGGCCATACAAGTTTATTTAAGACAGAATGCCACTCCATCTTTGATTTGAAGGAGTATGGATCTAAACTTGCTAACAATGAACAATCCTTTTAGAAGTTCGAGAGGACCAATAGCATAGATCGATAAATTTGAGAATGGAATATGATATTGCAGTATAAATTGTGTAAAAATAAAGGGTAAACCACAAACCACTATTCGTTTTCTTTCATACGTTCCTATTTTCCGTATTTCACGTCAACAATTCACACTTAACTCCACATTTGGACATTGTATCTACACCAACGTTCGTATCAATAAAAAGGCCACACATTTCCAAACACCAGGAAGCTCATCTTTTTGTCGAACATATCAATTGGTATGCAGTCCACGCATCCGCCTACCTAACACTTGGAAAACTTGAATATCTGTTTCGCCAAACATAAAACCCCCCTTTCCCCAATGGAAACGTGAGCACCCAAGTACACTGTCAATGTTTAACCAGCTCATCACCATTGCCATAATCATGATATTCAATAAAAACCGAGCGTTGTCGTGCACTGCCACAAATAAACATTATATTAAAATAATTGTGAGAACTCAATTCGGGCCAATTGAAAACAATAAGCGGATGAGTTGTCAACCTTGCGGCATCCCGCATTTTGGCCCAACCATGGATGGTACTCGTACGTACGTACTGTTCGCATGTGCAATATGTATCTTTCACCTCATTTCCATAGACGCGATGAGTAAGTAAGTGCGGGTTTGTGTCACTGCTGGTTCTGTTTGTAATTTTGCTATTGCTTTCCGACTGTGAAGAGCCCACAACTTCGCAGCTTGATGGACTCTTTGTATTGAATGTTGGTTGGTGTGTTCTTAATTCATTTTTACCATGTTCTTCCTCTTGACACACTGTGTTGGTCCACGTTCAATCTCTTTGCTTCACTATGCGTGAACGCGCTTACGAATTGTATACTATAGTGTGACCCCGTTACTGTTTATGTTTTACACGACACCTGTGTTTAGATTGTAGATGAAATTGAAGAGATGATCCTAGGCCTACTTTTCAATGCTAATTTTCCAACTACATTTCCATTTAGCTTCCAGCTTCTGTCTATATAATCACTTGGCTTTTCTATAGATCCCAAAAACATGTCGAAAGACATTTTTCTTCTGACTAAAATCATCAGTCCTTCATACAATCCCACGGCATTGAGGCCGATTGCAATGTTTTCAAACTGAAAGCCCCAAAAACAAGACATATTTCGTACACATTACCAAATCCAAAGACCGACCGTTGCATTCAAACCATTATCACATTTTACTTCGCACATTTTCAACACGATATTAATTATTCAAAACCCATACCTTACAGTGATAAAAACAGAATATGTTTTGTCTGAAAACAAATTTTCCACAATAAGAAAATTTCCCACAAACATAGTTTGCTTTGATTTACGATCCATGTCGTTCTAGCCGCCCCCGGGGCCATTATTGGTTGGTAGACCCATTTTCGTACCCAAAACCAAAGAAATTGGTTCACATTCATTCATAGGCTATTGTGTACCCGATTTCAACACACTATTTGCTGGAGGTTGGGTCTTTATTTTATTCTCGTCTGATTTGCATGTGAACTGAAAACGTGATCTGGTTTAGCGGCAAAAACTCGGCAATTTTTCCAGATATCGCTGTACGTCCACCGCAACGCAAAAGATACATACTCATAGTCTGGTCTTCGGTTTGAATAGGCCCAAGTACATTTTCGAGGCATGTGTGCAGATGAGGTAGGTATAATGTTACCTCGGAATAAATGAAGCTACCAATGGATTTGTCGACTTGTTTTTTTTTTTAGTAAGCCATGGTTGGCAATGAGATTGCGACAAAACTGTACACGGTTTATGTCATGCGAAAATGGGAACCCAGGTGAAAGGTGATAATTTTTCGGTGACTTGCAAGCGGAAAAAATTAAATACTATGATACTACTACGAAAAAAGGTAGCGAGATACTAGAAATGTGCAAACGATGACTCTTTCAATGTGCTTAGTCAACTTGTGAAACAGTTCGTCTAAGAATTGAAAGCATGAAAATCATTTGTGTATGTCTGAAAAAACATTAAATGCTAAAAACACGATTTCAATATCAAAAGACGTCCATACACGTCTTCATTCGGGCTGTAGCGCCATTATTAAAAGCTGTTCCTCATATTTGAACAAATCGTACATTCATAAAATTGGAACATGCGTTCGATTTGATGTATCTACACAGGGATGAAAGAGGCGTTGATGCAACAATATAGACCCTCTATAAAGTAAATCTGAAAAACAGGTAAGCCAGAGATTGCAAGACGTGACGGAGTTCCTGTCTCATTGCATTTCCTTTTGTTGTGTTGAATTTCGGTAAAGTTCCTAACTTTTCTTTAGAAATGATTGTTCTTTTCTGCAAATCCTTCGCCATGTACGCAAGCGACAACCCCTCACATAAGCACCAGCACTTGCAAAACAGGAATGGTGCTTCTCTGCAGTGCGGTTGCGATGCACGTCCACAAGCAGCTTTTTGCCTTGACCGGGCATCGATCGTGAATCGAAATTGGCCTTGAAAGAAAAGCCGTAAGCGAAATTGAGCTGTGGCGATACTATATAATTTTTCATTATTAAAATGACTAGGATTTATAATATTATTACTCGTGTTTCTGTTCAAATTAAAATGTTTGATTTCCTTTGATCTTTTTCGCCTCATTAAAACGAAGGAAAAAAATGCGTTCATGAATGAGTTTCCTTGAAGGGTCTCCTCACCTTCCGCTTGATGATTTACATGTTGCAGAAACCACCCGGGTTGCGGTATATTGATGGGCCTAGCGGGCTCTAACATGCGAATAGGCAAGCACTATGCCATAATAGGGTGGGCCCAGGCAGCAACACCTAAACCTGGCGAGTTTCGATAAAGCTCGGCTTCCTGTCAAAAGTGCACGAATGTCCCAAAGGATTGTGTGCTCGCCCAATTTTATCGTATGTCATTCGTAACTTCAGAAGGTAGTCCGTTTTGAGTAAAGCAATTGTTTTTTGGGCTCACAGTTACCGATCTTTTCTTCGATATACGCGCGAGAGTTGTCTTAAATTAGAGTCAAATAGGAAGTATAGCCTCAAGAAGTTGATGTTGTACATCTTTTGGAATCGTGAAAAAAATGGTTATCGGGCAATCAAATGGCTGAATTTCGATAAATTAGATTCGGAGCCTACGCTAGAGAAATTACCCACGGCAATACGCGCCAAAAAGAGTCGGTTTGTCAGCAGTCATCGCACATTTAGCTGGGTACAGGTCGAAACCGAATAAGCTTTAACGAAAAAAAGGATAGATTGCCAGGACATCCCCCAGATTGAGCGTTCATGAAGTCAATTTAAAGAAAGAAAGTCTTGATGGACTGAATTTTCGTAGCGATTTTGCTTGAAAAATCGGACATTACATTACAAAATCGCTCCAGAATATCTGATTCTGATAAAAGTCCAACAAGGATACGATTTTGCATAGTAAACAGCTGCATTTTCAACAGAAGTCTCTGCTTTGAAACGAAAAATGACCCTCCTTTAGTTTTCTGGAGATGATATCAACATTGTTTTAGTTCAGAGAGACAGTATTGTGGATGAAAAAAATGGGGTTTTCTCTTATTTCTACGATTTTTAGGTAATTTTTTCGACTCCCCTTGACATTGTTGGCTATTTTAGTAACAACAAATATTCTTGGCAGCAAAACAATGAGCTCATTTTGTTCATAGAACGTAGGACCTTTCTAATTTGGTGTTTTGCTAATTTTGGGTTCTAAATTTTGGGCATTAAAACGAATTTCCGCGACATTGGAGATTTTTGATTCATGAGGGGTTAAAGAAGATGTATATTGGTAGCAAGGGTACTCTTAAATTATTCAAGAGATAACCACGGATTTTTATACACGATATTGCAGAATTTGCATAGGTCAGTTTTACCTCTTGTCTTTTTGATAAATAATTATAGGGTATATCAATATTTTAGAGCCCATCTCACCTTTCAATAATTGAAAGGTGATATTTGCATAGAAGTGGAATTTTTGTATGCATTATTTCTATCATTTGTTACCAAATCAGTACTCAACTTGTTACCACAGATGCCACTCTTTTGCATTTTTACAACCATCAATTGCACCATTCATTCATTCATTCATTCATAGAAAATTCATTTACAGCGCCAAACATTGTATGCATTGCTGAAAGCGTTCAGATTTCCTAATGAAAACGAAGAATCTTTCTTTCATTTTTGCGAAAGTTAATGATACATTCAAAATCCAGCATTAAAGCTTCCATCTGCAATTAACTGGCACAAAAATAAACAAACATTTTTAAACACTAAAGTTTCTTTCGAAACATGAATAAAAACCAAATTTAAAATCAACACCAGCATCGGTTGAAAATGGAAAGTTGTTGGTGGTGGTGTTTTCTTCTTCTTCTTGATTCCTTCATAAAGCCGCGTCGTCCATGATAACTCCTAATCATCAGATTAACCACTAATCAGCTTTTCATAATACTAGCGCTCTGAAATGGGTAAATAAGAAAAAAAAGAGTCTAACAATGGAGAGAAAGGTAAATAGAGCTTCCGAACATAAACTCCCCCTGTTTTTGGGTCTAAGAAAAACATTTTTTCGGGCCGAAAAGATGGCAGTCTAATCTTCATTAATGACTGTAACTGAAGACTGATTATCGGAAGATTGAAAGCAAATGCAGACAGAAGAGCCTATTTAACAGAACTACGACCGAAGCACTCGAAATTGAAAGTGAAGTGCATTTATTTGGATCAATGAGGGATCAAACATTTTTATCATGCGCCATGTTTGCTCATCAACCAACCGTAGCAAGCACAAATTAAAAAAAATGGCTTACGACGAGAGAAATTATCCTCCTTCGCAATGGCTTGTACTTACTCCATTAAAGTTCATCAATTTCTATTGAGTCGCGAAGCCCACAATCTTGAACGAAGTGCATAATCGACTGAAAAATTCATAGTGAACATATCGTGTGATCGTTCATGTGTGGCCGGTGTTTTTTTTTAAATGATGGTCAGCAAGAAGAGTTACCATCTGGCTACTATTCAAGATTCACTTTTACAGTTAAGCCATTCTTCCTGCTGCTGCTGCTGTTGCAGTTTTTACACAGGGACATGAAATATGATCTTTGTTCAACATCGGAAATGTCCTCATGTATTTTACGATGGAAAAGTATACGAGGAATGTTCAAAGAAATAAGGTGAATTTTTAAATTTCGCGCGCTACGCACATTCGATCTGCTTGTCTTTTTGTCATGTTGGTACACATGCTCCTAACATATGTTGACATTATCAGCCATTTTACATTCTTAGTTTTTATCTAAAGAAGAGTTGATTGGAGAATCTGTATTGAATTTTGTGTGAAATATAAAATTAAGTGCTTCGACGCATTTAAAATGCTGCCTGTGACATTTGGCGAGTTTACTTTGAAAAAAAAAAATGTTCCTAAGTGGTACAAGCTCTCCGCAAAAGGCCGAGAAGATATTAATGACGATGCTGCCCGCCCTGGACGTTCCAGAACGTCAACAGCTGATGAAAACGTTGAAGCAGTGAAGAGAATCGAGAATCGTCAAATCACTATTAGAGAAGTTGCTGAGGATTGTGATGTATCCCTTTATCCCGTATTTAACATCAATAAATACATCGCTTCATGAATGGACAGATAGCGCTTATCACCTCGTGATCTTTCCTTGCGAACATGGACCTTGCCTTTTTGGTTGCAAGTGTCATGTGGAAGTTTACGAGTAGTGATAAGTTATTGAATCTGTGAACGGATGACATAGCGAAATGCATAATTTAGGAGATTTTATTAGGTCATAAGTGTTTGGAGTTAGTGTTAAGAAATTGTATAAATAGCAAGTAAGAATCAAAGAAGATATAGTCTTTTGAGGTCACGCGAACGTGTTTCATTTGTGCCTTTAATTCTCGGCACTCTTAAAAGACTTTTCCTGGATTGTGCCAATAATTCGGCACATCAGGTAATACCCACAATCGGCATATATGTATATATTACTTGGAAAGTGGCATAAAAATTGTGCTGGCCGTTTCAAAATTGAACGTTTTCTCTAATAATTTCTTTTAACTCACATATCCTCAACATGGGAATCTTTAGTCGATATGGAGAGGACCAAGACAACAAAGGACAAACATCACATGGCAATCCTACATCATCACAGGATATCGGTATATCGGTTGGTTCATACCATGCAATTTTGTCGGATTTTTTGGGCATGAAATGTGTGGCAGCGAAATTTGTTCCGAAATTAATGAATTTTGACTATAAGCATCGCTCAGCAGTTGTTAAATAAAGGCAACGTCGATCCAGAGTTACTCAAAAGGGTCATAGCAGGTGACAAAACACGGGTTATAACCTTGAAACCAAAGCCTAATCATCCTAATGTAAGCGGCCAAAAGAGCAAAAACCGAAAAAAGCACATCAACCCGAGCAGGGTTTGCCAGCAGTGGAAACAACGCCAAGCTTCAGCGTACAACGAACGGCCAATGGTCAGCTGCCAGTGCTGGCCCAGTGCTGGATGAGTGCTGGCTGAGTACTGCCAATGGGTCTTGGCCCAGTACTGGTATACAACGTCTGCCCGTAGTTATCATCCAGCGCTTATATATATTCCTGGGCTAGCACTGGCGAACAAAACTCGGCCAGTGCTATAAGGCGGTCAGCTAGGACTGTGCAACCGTGTTCGGGAAGTTCGATTAAAAGTTGAAGGCTTCGCTCACTGTTTTTTTCGATTACAAATGCGTGGTGCATCGCAAGTTCTTGCCAAAAGGTTGTACGATAAATTAGGAATGTTACGTTGGAGTTATGCGTCATTTGCTTCTAGCAATACGAAAAAAACGCCCGGAATTGTGGAACAACCAGTCATGGATATTGCATCAACACGTACATTATTGTTTGTCCGTAATTTTTCGGCCAAAAAACAACACTGAAATCATGCCTCAGTCACCGTATTTACCAGGCTTGATCCCCTGCGACTTTTTCCTGTTCCCAAAACTAAAAAGAACCATGAAAGGACGAGGTTTTGCCTCGATTGAGGAGATAAAGACTGCATCGCTGGAAGAGCTCAAGACTATACCAAAAAGCACATATCAAAAGTGGTTCAAGGATTGGAAAATGCGCTGATACAAGTGTATTATATCTGAAGGGGACGAAATAGACAATGTTGAGTACATAAATTTTTTTCGAGCATAATCGAAAGTCCCCTTTTTTGAACCGACATATTCGAGGTCGAGATTCCGAATTCACCAGCTCGGATACTTCGCTCTGAAATCTTGGGACAGAAACTTTGAAAATTTATCAATTTCTTTGGTGATCATGAGGGATTTTTCTAGACTATCTACTTTCATCAGAATGTCCTTTTCAGATACAATGTGTACACAACATAATTTTTGATTAATTTCGATGAAATCGGCAACACCAGCCCAGCATTTTATCGGGCAAACAAACATCGAGTCGCGCATTCAACCATAACAATGGGCGCATAGTGAAAAGATCGAACGCTAACCAAAGCAAAGATACTTTTTAATCGGCCAAATCAAAATGGAATTTCGATTCACTTGAATGGTCATCAGCGAAGATATACTTGAAAAGTAAAAGTTGCAATTTCATACATTTCACTATTTGTGAAGTATAGTTTAAAAATAGTTAAATTGAAACGGTAGGGAGTGAAAATTGGGTTGCACGCAACACGCCTGGAATGTTGAAGAATAATGATCTCAATTGACCCCACGAAAATAGTCAACAAATTGCTCTGCTAATGAAATATTAAATTCTAGATAGTCTAAATCTAGATGCTTGATTATTTCAGCTCGGGTCGATGCTGATACCAACAAAAAACGACGACAAAACAATCTTAAATGGCACAAGCCTGACAACTGGTATCACCAAATATAGGAAGAAACGTGAAACCATGAAGATTGTGTAGGCTGTAGGTTGATTGCGTTTCGATAGATTTTTTTTTGTTGAAATAAAAAAAATTATTATAGAAGTTATTAAGCTTTGATTGGTATTTCCCCCGCCTACTTCAGATAAAAGACAAGACATTGTAATGGGTTGTTTTTTTTTTGTAAAATTTTTGCGAACAGAACTTTTTATATCGAACAATAGATACAATCATCTTTGATTCGATAATTGCTGTAAACTGTTATTGGGGAATCAATTTAGATGTAATATTCAACGTTAACGGAGAATTAGGTTCGCTTCTTAGTGGGCGTAAGGAAACAAGCATTCACAAGAGTTAGATATCTCTTTTAAAGGTCAGATAGGAAATGGAGTATGGGCGTACGTTAATTAAAATATGGTTCTGGGTTTCGATATTTGATGCGACATGTTGTCGGCAAAGCGCTTTTGAAATTAGCTGAATTGTTATATTCTGTTTGGGAGGAACTTGTATGCGGATACACTCGCTAGTTCTTTTGGAACATCATTTAACACGGTTTAGTTTTGGAGCATTGACATAAGTTTTTATAGAAAATAATTTCGAAAACCGTCCCTAAGAAGTTCCATTATTTGTCCAAAAACTAGCCGCAATGGGAATTTTTGCTTCAAAAAAAAAACACGCAGAAGTCTACAGAAATTCGAAAGCACAGACAAAATATTCTAGCCGGAAATTTTGGCTAGAATAATTTGTCTGTGCTGCTCTGCGTCTGCACTTTTCGCGTGTGTCTGCCACGCTCGGTGCTGGTATATGTGAAACGCCCCTTGAGAAAATCGCCTAAGATATAGACCTTTGAGAAAATCGCCTAGAATATGGACCAATCAAAATGGATGTAGTCAACTCTAATCGCTGGATCTAAACGTTAGTTAGTGGACAGTGAGTCCAAAATAAATGAGTTCAAGTCAACGTGTTAGAATGTCCAGCACTATCCAGAAGACGAAAGCAAAATCTAGACTCACCCTTCCTGGATGACCTCATGGAAGTAGCTAATTTAAATAAAAGGTACAAGAGATTCCAAATGGTTCTCATCGTCCTAAAGCTAGGTTCAAAACCGTTTCAATCTTCTTGTGGCATCACATTGAGCCTGTCTTGACCTAAATGAACCAATCCTTGAGAAACGTGAGCTGTCGCTACAACCAACAAGGCTAGCGTTAGCCGCCATTTTGGATTAAATTTTTTGCTATTATCTTGCAAAACGTAAAATTTTATCAAAAAAATATGCACGCGGTTTTTGTTTAAATAGTCATGAGTGTAGGAAGCCGTATTTTAATAAAGTCTGCCGCAATCACACGAATTAAATATGGCGCGAAACGCACGAATGACGAATTCTATTTTCAAGTATCAAGGGCAAGATGGCGGGGAAAGGCGTCTAGGAATTATCTATGCAATGTGTCGCTTTACGCATGCACGGATTTTTAGAATTGCAACAATGTTAACATGGACTATCCAGTGCCAACACTGAACTTTAGCACAAACTTCCAAACCGTCTTCCTCTCAAGAGAATAGTGGGAGAATTGGGAGGGGAGGGGCGGAAGAACTGTGTCAGTGTACACGAATGGCTGGAAACCGAAGACAGGTGTGGAAGCCGGAAATTTTTCCCGAGTGCTGGAACCTGAGTAAATCGTTGGATCTTCCCGAGTACTGAACAGCAGTGAGCAGGTGGAGGTAATGGTGATCTTTGCCGGTTGCAGAGGAAGTCAGCAGGAGAGGCAATTTTAATAAAGACATTACTTCTTCGTGGACGGTCAAGAAGTTATAAGAGTGCTAGAATCAGTTGTAGTGTCCTGAAAATCAGTTGAGACCTGTAGATCTGAACTGGGAAGGATTTTCCTGAAAAATAGACTAACACTGTCATAGGTTCCTGGCAACAGTGATGAGCAAGGTTGTGTGTCAAAGCGGATCAGCTTGCTACAGTGAGATACCGTGGCGTATAATCACAAGTACAAGAATTTCGATGCAGATACTAAGGCAGGATCTAAAGGAGTCGCCTATAAGGTAGCATTAAGGCGCCGGATGAATTTGGATACATGTCGCACTTCCGGAATTATGTGACCTGAATATCATACGAAACGTATTCTTCGTCTGTTAGTCAAGGAGGGGGGGAGGACAAAGGGTCCACGAGGAATCTTGTACGCTTAATGACGGGTCAACTGACTTTCGGTGAAGACGACGCAAGGACAATTGGGCTCCCAGCTAGCGATCTATGTCGGAGCTCCGACGACGAAAAGGAGATCGAGTCTGTGCAAATGTCCGGCAGTAACTTTAAGGAGACATGAGTACTTGGGTCATTTTTTTAGCCGAGCTGATTGAGATAGGTACCATAGGAATGGGCCAACTCATGGATTTTCCTAAGAAATCAGGACGGTACATAGAATAAATTAGAAAGTTCCCGCGTCTACAGTGCAACCAAAGACAGTTTAAGTGAAGCGGAAGACGATTGGCTTAGGACCCTCTAGGCCTAACCTAAATTCAAGTTCGTACATTAAACAGACAAACGTTTATAAAGACTCATTACACATCAACAAAAATTCAAAAATAACAGACTGCTTACAAGTCTTTATTTTAACACATTTGAATCATTTCAGGCTGTTTTTTTCATGGAAATTTATGGAAAAAATCGCGAGGAATTCTTGGGAGAAAAACTCAATTTGTTGCCTGTGCAGTTCCACTTTCTAATGGCTGAATTTTTTGGGAGAATTTATAAATTTTTTTGAGGGATTCACAGGAGCAAAAATTCCATTTGATGTCTGCAAAAATTCACTCACTAAGATGGCTGGATTTTTTGGGGCAAATTACAAAATTCGTGAAGGAATCCTTGAAGAGAAAATTCAATTTTTAGGCACCTGTTCGAATCGTTGAATTTTTGGAGGAGTCACGAACGAAAATCTGGAAATTTCATCTCGAACTGAGGTTACGAGGTCGTGCTTTCCCCATGTAGGTCAAACTATAGTAACAAAACAAAATATAAGTTCATTTGAGGAAATTAACTGCCGTTTGAAGGATTTTTAGAACCTATTTGTATGAACGCGATATCTATCATAAATTTTTGAAGTGTATTTTTTTATGTTGACTAATATTTTCCATGATCATTTTAAATTTCCCAAAGCTATATTTCAAATTTAAATCTCTATCAAAATTCAATATTTAGATATGTCAATTTACAATTGACGTAAATTTTATAATCTATCATAAGACCTCAAGCATACATACATACGCTGATAGTGTTAATTTAGATAAGAATTAAAATGTTGAATTGTCTATTTATAAAAATTGTTTACTAACGAAGAAAAAATAAACATTTTTCTTATTGAATTTGAACGTGCGTCGACGTATTACGATAAACAAATTATCAATAGCAATTATCGAAGATATGTTAATCGTATTTATCGATAAAATTGCATTGGATATTTTCCAAGAAGTTAAGCTTATTTTTGGTTTTATTTCTTGATATTTAAATGCTCCGTATTATGAACTTAAGAATGACTTCAAAATATACGTATTTGCAACTGAAATAGATGATAAGCAGCTTATTTAAAATGCCACTTTGTTTTCAAGACTGTTCAGAATTTCTAAACCATATTTGAAGTCGGCTTCAATATAAAATTATGTGGCGGATTGGATAAGACTTGTTGAATTTTTCAAAAAAAAAAAAAAATCCACGCGCATGTATGATTTAAATCATTAAGATTTTAGTGAAGTAAAGATTACAGATGACCCGGAGACAAAAAATTTGCTCGGAGATTTTTAATGAGATTGTATTTAAGGATCAAAACGGCAATCTTATTGCAAAATGAATAGCAGGTACGACATTTTCTGGCTTAAAATCATATTTTCCAATCCTATTTGTTTTGAATTGATTGCATTAATACCAGCTTTTTTAGGTAGAGATAATTTTGTTGATGAAATCCTATCAAGAATTTCCGAACTGATAGTAAGAAAATGGCAAGTAATAAAAATCAGAACAATAAGTCGCTCATCGATTATTTTGTTAATTCTTCTAAATTTTTGGAAATCTTCAAAGGATTTTAAATATATGCTTAATTTTTTTTTTTGGACCAGTCATGGATACAATGTTAACCTTCACCTGGCACCATGGGGTACGTACATACCCCAAGCTCTTTCTTGTCGATTTTCGATATCTAAATCTTCAAAATCGAAACTCGTAACGACATCTATCGGTAGTCAAGGGGTATACTTTTATACCTATGCCAGTGGGATAGCGCTGCGACCGTTAAGTAGTTCGTCTGCAGCAGTCATCAAAAGCAGTTTGGGGTGTGTACGTACCCCATCGTGCCATCAACGACGTTTTTTTCGTAAATTGGAGCATTTTTTGTGTTTTTAATTTTCGCGTTTAAGAAGAAAAGAGAGGAAGAAAGACAAGAAGACAGATAAAGGATGTGCATCCTGCAAACGCCCTACATGCCGAGACCATAGGATTTTGATGTGCCCCGATTGTACCGGTTATTAATTTAATTTTTTTAGAAGCTTCAAAACTTTTTTTTCATTAACTGTAATTCTGACAATGATTATTTTGTAATACATTTGTTTAAAAAATAAAAAAAAACGACTTTTCTACTGTGTTTCGAAATTAATTTTTTTTCGTAAAACCCATACCTGAATTTCTTAAAATAAATGCCTTTTTTTGAAAGACCCGTGAAAACTGTTATTATTCTTTTATAGTGAGGTAACAGAAGAAGACACAGCTGAAATTTTAGCCCTTTTCATTGAAAAACAAAAAAAGTTATGAACTTTTTTGTAAAAAACGCATTTTTTTCAAGTTTTTCAGGTTTCCGAATTTTTTATGAACGCTGATCTTGTTTTTTTCCTACTCGGACTATTCTACAGTTTGAAGTGGTATCTCAAGATGATTTCTGATTTTTTTTAAGAAAAAATAATCAATATTTCAATTTTTACAAGGATATTTCTCACTGGGGTTTGTACGTACCCCACGAGTCCAGGTTTCTTACTCAAGATGAGCATGCCAGGTGAAGGTTAAGACCCCATTAATAATTATACTAAGATTCCCATGAAATATATGTGAATTCTTCTCGAATCAAAAGCCGATTTTTAGATTAGTAACGTCTTTTTCAAAACCGTTCAACTTTTAATAACCCTTTTGAAGCTTAAAAGCTCATTAGCAAAGATCATTACGAAAAAAAATTCTCAAAAACGAACCCAGTTATCTTCTACACATTCACATATGCCTAAAGTACAGAAGCGGATTGGATTCGAACAATATTCTATGGTCTTATGTATTTAAAATATACCATAGATGCCATAAAACCGTTCAAGACAATGATTATTAACATTTCGACATAATTATAGAGTTTTCCACGGTGCTCAGCAAGTATGGTATGTAGTTCTATACGATCTGAATCAACTCAGACGAAAAACAACAACAACATTCAAGTAGAGAAATTGTTACGGTGTGATGATCACGTTCGAATGGTTGCATCCGTATCTATGTTAGTCCTCGAATAGATATGTAATCCAACCGCCCTACCATGAAGTAGGGTGCAATAATCTATTCCGGGCCGGGTGTTCGTTTCGTTTCTTGTTCACCTGAAATGCGTTTATTCCGATTTGAGCAGACTTTTGAAGGATACACGAAAGGAGCGCAGCACTACACTTTTCATGGATCACTGATCACATCATTTCAGATCGATTCGATTTCTTTGAGTTTGAATCAAAGGAAACTCGTCCTAATTTCGATCGATTCGCGATATACATCACACATCACTACAATCACCTTTGGAGCACCTGATTCATTCAAGGCTGTTTGGTAAACGCTATTGAATCGCTGCAAACTAGACGGAATCGATCGAAATCTGGTCAAAGAAGTGATCATGTACACTTGAAGGGTTATCTACTTTGCATCGATAGATACTCTACTGCTGTGTAGGTGCGGATCTTTGCTCATTACCGTACGGCGAACACTAACATTTACTTCCTCCAACTTCAAGCGATCAGGAAGTCGCGTTCTTCGTTATGCTGAACGATCTGTTCTAGCTGTCGTTGCAATGTCGTTTGCAGATACATACGTATATCAGATAGATTTTCTGGATGGATTCACTGTGAACGGACTCGCGACTACTACGTTATCATCACCCACCGTTACAACACTCGCGATCGCGGCACAGTAACTTCCTACTAAAAACAATACGAACGGCTACGTACTAACTGCCCGACTAACTAACTATCTGTCCGACTGGCTGAATGTTACTACCGAACACCGAAAGACCGACCCGCGACGACGTACGTAACGATCGCGAACGCGCTCGATTCGCCTATGATCTTGTATAGATACTTTAACCATATAAAAATTTGCTGACTTTTCAATTACATTCGGCGGTAAAATGAAAGCGTAAGCTTTTTGGCTGAGTATGTATATTGATGGAAACGGTATAATAAGGTAGTCCAAAAGGTCCAGAACACGATCAATGATCTTCTGATTACAAATAATTTATGGTAAAAGTTAAGAATATGGCCCCATTCCCTGCGTGGTGCCCAATTTCAATGCTTAGCAATAAAAAGTATACTTTAGAATTTCAAAACCTACCAATAGTCAAATTAATCACATCTTGCATAGCATCACCCTCCGGTCACCTCACCCGCCTGGGTGGGTTAGCGGAGGGTGCAAAAAGTGTGTCCAAAATGTTAGTCTCATTTATATTACATTTATGGTAACAATTATATTCATCAACTTGTTTGTAATTTTTGCAAGTTTAGCTTTCTTTACGGAGGTTCTAACGAAAAGTGAACGAGATGAGTGAGTCTAGAAAAAGCGTACCGAACGAAAAAGCGAACGGAAGTTTGTATTAAAATTCAAAGTGAGCACAATACATAGCAATGATGTGCAAATATAAGAGTAGAGCGGCTGGTTCAGCGAGCAGAGCGCCCGACTCTTGCTCTAGAGGTAGTGGGCTCAAATCCCCGCTCCCTCTGTTTTTTTTTGGAAGTTTAGAAAAACCGTATCGAACGAAAAAGCGAAAATAAGATAATTTTTCTTCTTCAATTTTTGGCATCACTTAGAAATAAAAAAAATGAAATTTTAGAGGAAAAAAGTTAAAATTCAGCACATTTGTTACTGTAAAAAATCGGATCGGTTGAGTGGTTTTTGAGATAGTGTCCACCGTCTTTAAAAATATTACATTCAAGAAAAACGCGTTGAGCAGAGCGCCCGACTCTTGCTCTCGAGGTAGAGGGTTCAAATCTCCGCTCACTCTGTTGTTTTTTTGGAAGTATAGAAAAACCGTACCGAACAAAAAAGCGAAAATAAGACGAACGCGGTGCACTACATATATGCGTTTAAATGAGTGAGATAACCACTAAAACTTATGACTTTTCTCGTTGCGTAAATCCTGCCTTAACTTTTTTTATCCACTGTATAAAAATGATAAACCATAAGAATATGACTAAGTTCAAAGAGGGGAAATAGTGACGTTGTAGAAGGAGAAAATGACCACTCGAGCTATAGCTGCAAGGGAAGGATACAGTCAGCAGAATTTTAAAAAAAAATTGAAACCACTCAATCTACATAATGGAAAAAACGCACGGGAGCTAAGGAAATAGTAACACCGGCTGAAGACTGACTGTTAAAGAGAATTTGCCCAAAATATCTGTTGGAAACTGCGGTAGAAGTACGTAGAGTTTTTAAAAGAAACTCCAAACCCGATAAGTATTTCAAAGGTTTGTGGAGGAACATTTAACTGTAAGACTTTCTGCTAAAAAAACCTTTTTTAACGAGAGAAATAAGGGAAAAATGCCAAGAATCGACTAAAATCTATGAGCATTGAACTGATCTGGATTGGCGAAAGATTATATTTTCAGATTCAAGTTAATTTAGTATGCTTGGATCCGATGGCTTGCAATAAATGAGGCGTAGACCTGGAGAGCGTAGAAGTGTCCAATGTATCAAACCAACTATGCTGCTGAAATGGTTTGGATTTTTCCTATTATGGAGTTGGAAAGCTGGCCTTTATTAATAGAACAGTGAATTGCTTTTGATGGAGAATAACTTTTAATGTGTTCTGTATTTTCCAAGACGATTCTGCACCGTGCCGGATGAATAATGCAGGGCCTACCCGCGGATATTAAGCGATCTTGTGGTATCCCGTGAAAGGATGGGCTCGTCTGAGCCGTCTGGCGTCACCTATGTCTAGTGAGCCCAACTGTGTTGGGTCGTCCAGCGGAAATGTACGGACAAATGAAGAGGGATTAGTCTTTTAATCGGTTTATTACAAGCGTAAGCAAATACGCATGCCTATTCACTTCGATCGTTATAGGTTGGACAATTTTGATAAGAGCGACAAAATATCATTGCACCTTCAAGAGCATGAATTAAAAAAAGATGATATCAAGCATCTTGTTTGATACCTTAATCAAATTACTCAATAGAAATATATGTGTCCCGAGGAATACCAAAAAGCGAAGAAAACTTTGTAGAAGTATCAAACGAAATAACGATTAGGGATGCTGTTTCAAATTTTGCTTACGCTTAGTATTACTTTTAGAAAATGACTTTCAGAAATCCTTTATTAAGTTACCCTTAACTATTTTAAAGGATTCTTAGCTTTACAAAATTATTTGAAGGTTCAGAAACAATTATATAAACATTTAAATAATTTAAGGGATGCTTTGCTTCCACGAAATATTGAAGAGTTCCTGCAACAGAACCTATTCGTTATCTGGAAGTTTTAAAACTGGAATATGTCAATACAAACGTATTTCGCCATTTGTTTTTTTTTGTATAGGGAATACAAATTGCATTTCTTCAAGGATTTACATCTGGTGATAGTCACAAGTAGAACAACGATTGGATGATTGAACCAAAAAGTTACACCGAAGTTAGAGATAACAGAGAAAGAATATTCAAGTTGAGAATGAAGCAAGGTCTAAAATCAGTCCGAAAATGGGCAGTTGGAGTAGGCAGAAATCGATTTAGCTTTTTATAGTCGCTCAATGGAGACAACTGAAGGCAATGTCTTATGAGGTCTAAGGCTCAATTTTAGCTGGTGCGCCATTGATGCGGATGGTTGCCCGCACAAGAATATACAACCCCACAAATGTTAACTGTCCTGATGCTATATTGTTCTTGTCACCGCGATTCTTTGGTACTATGATACTTCCAAAATGACACAAAAAACGGATCTTTTGAAAATAGTAGTTTATTTAATGGGAAGCATGGTTTCGGGGTGTCGGATGGCATCCTCTTCAGGTGCTGTCATTTACCATCCGCCACCAGACAGCACGACAACGGTTAGGCTTGTTGATGGGTTAAGCTCGTTATATTTCAACTATTTTATTATTTGTATCCGCGAAGTATAACGACTGTCAATTGGTTCGTATATATGATTACGTCCCTATTCTATATAAGTTAGTTTATCATGGGTTAGAACCTCCTAGTCCCCGACACCCCGAAACCACGCTTCCCATTAAATTAATGATGAACCAGCATAAAATCTGGAACCTAAGAACCCCCATTAATGTGCAATAATAGTGTTAGTGAGCTGCTAACCACAAGCACACTAGAAGACGAAGTTGTTGACTAGACTAGGAGGTTCTAACTTATGATAAACTAACTTATATAGTAGTTTATTTTGATGAACACCATGAGGCTAGAATCGAGTTGGTCTACCGAAGCATTGATGATGAAACCTTGATAATTTAAACATCACGTATGAGATCATACCATCATTTCAACGAAGAGTGTAACTGTTATGGTAAAGTAGTGGCTTGGGCAACGTTTGCAAGAGAGAACCGTACATCCGTCCGTCCATATGTGATCATCATCGTTCAGTTATTATGCGGTCAGACTTCAATTTCAACTTCAACTGACCATCGTAGAAACTCCACTGTAAGCCGAAAAACACACGCCAAGTGAAAACACCAAGTGCAGGGGATCAAAATGAATGCAATGTACGTACGTACATCTAGTGTGGATGGACTGTTACCGAGTTACCATCGGTGGCAAGATGCAGATCGATTTCCGTACTTTATTGCCCGGTTGCCCATATTGGAAGCTTCACGGCAATCGTTCGATGTTAAGCCGCGTTTAAAACGCTCTTCGTATGCGCGCGCATGCGAAACCATCTTCAAATGGACTAGCGAAATCTGTTAATATGAGTATCTATCTATCTAAAAGCGTTTTACTCATATGTACGAGTATGTGACGATCGTTTGCTATTGCATGTCGAGTGCATCCAAGTTGGACTTTCTAACCGAACATTATGGGGCAATGTCAGCACTCAGACGTGTGAGGGTTGTATTGTTTCGCTTTAACAATTCAGAAACGGCAGTCAATTGTTCCGGCGACAAAATTATCGGCAATTAAATACGATTAAAGCTTAAACAATATTTAATGCAATTTTTAGCGTATGTTTGCTGCAAAGTGTTCGGGTGGCAATATGCCGAATTGTGTGTGTGTTCATTCATTAGCTTATGCGGAAGTCCATAACCTCTTAGAAAAATAGTCTAAACTGCCTGAAATTCAAAATATTTACTTTTGAATCAAGCCCAGGAAATGATTATGGCCATGTAAGGTAGAGTGAAAATTGGCAATATGCCATTGAAAAAAAACGATAACAAGATAATTTGTCCTTGGATATTGTTTGTAAATTTTATTTTTGATTATTTAAAACATTTAATGCCCATGTTGCTAGTTGTAGGAACGAGTATTTCCATCTCATTTGTTGAAAAAAATATGAAGGAGAGCACTCAACATGTAATTGCTCAAAAAGAAAATATTGTCCTCAATCTAATTAGTTTCAATACTTTACAGTGTAACGTTGAACCCGACTATACGGAAGTGACTAGCTAAGGTACTTGGCTTTGGTCAAATCCTAGAAAATTACAGGAAAAGCAAGTAGACTATCGATCACTTCAAATTAATAACTACAGGTGAACTATGTTGAACCAATTAGGTTGGATTTAGGAAAAAGATTAAGAGATTGGACAAACATCATATTCACGGATTAGTCAACATTTTTGGGAAACTCTCACATCAAGAAAATTGGATCCAGATAAAGTGAATTCTTTCAAGAGCGTTCGGTAGAATATCCGGAAAAGTCCAGTTTACAAAAAAAGGTTATTAGAAAATTGATGATAATTTCGGGACACCTGGATGCTGAATGAATAACAAAGCTGTAAAAACACTGTACAAAAAGGATTATTGAAGTCAAGTGACATACTCTCAGAAAAGTCTGTACTATAAAGCGGCGTATTGGGATCGAGTGACTCTTATTCAACATTCTCATGATGTAGCTAAAGGTGCGATGGCTGCTGGCAGGCCATTTAATGTCGGCGCGTATTATCGTAAGTTCTCTAGCCTAGATCCCGAATCTCATTTAACCGAGCTTTAACCATTTGATTGGCCGATTACGAAATTCGACCGAAAAGGAAACAATTCAAAAGTTCAAACCTTAAGTTCCTGACGCTATACCGTTTACTCTACTGAAGAAAATCCTCGCGCGCCTACTGAGAAAAGACCGAGAATAAAGCCTACCCGAAAGAACGATAAATCCAAACCACGTTAACAACAGAAATAAAGCAAACTAAGTCTCGATATTACCAACGAAACAAATAAAAGGAAAAAAAAAATCGCGAGCAGGCAATTTCTCCAGCGTCCATTCTAATCGCGATAAAAGTCTCAACAGAGCTCACCAGGCGCAGATGTCGCTGCCTGGGCCCACCCTGCCATGGCCAAGCACATGTTCGCATGTTAGAACGCGCTAGGCCCATCAATACTCATTTCATTCGGGGTGGCTCTTTTACCCACTGAAACTTGCACTCATAGGAGGAAGGAACTTTAAGGGGTTACACCACAGTAGAGAGCGAAAATTTAACGTTTTTTTGACGATTTTTTTAAGCGGAAAGAAAAGTAAAAGTGTAATCCTTTTTAAAGATGTTATTATGCATGTTTTGAAGTTTCGAAAAAAAATGTTTTATTAAAAAATATTACAAAATGGCTGCACAACAGCCGTCTTTGCGAAACGGTTATTTTGGAGGGGCGGCACGCAGTGGAAATGCATGAAAAATTAATCTGGAATGAAAAAAAATCTTAATCTACATTATTATAGCTATAGAAATACGTAGGGGGATGTTGAAATTTTTTATTTTTGTTAAATTGGCGAGCAATTGAAAAAAGTTCATTTTAATACCAAAAAACGGGCACTTATTAGTACCGAAAAGATTGAAATATTAACTTATTGAAAATCGGCTACGTATTTCAATGCGGAATGTTGTTTTAAAGATGTAATATTAATTTGGAGAGAAAAAATAGAAAATTGTTTGAGTTATGCGGCGTTCCGATTTGGAAAAACGTGTTTCGAGAAAAACGCGTTTAAAGTTTTGACTTGACTTCACTTTACGTCTTCTCTCAGCATCAAAGGACGCTGTGCTTACGTGCTTTGTGTTCAAAATGCATAAAAATGTTTCTAATAACATCTTTTAGTGTATTAGAGAAGTTAGAAATCGAGTGGTAAGACATAATGCTGCACCTGACGAGCAGGTGTCGTATTTACCGCAGGTAGTCGTTTCGGACCAGTCGCGAGGGGTCGAAAAAGAGCTCGAAATTTCAATGAAAACGATTTCTGGCAGATGTAAAACTGTTTGTCTCTTATTTTAGAGGGTTTAAAGGATTTTTTAAGCCAATAAAAATGAAATCGATTTTTTGAAATTTTTAATGTGGTGTTACGCCTTAAGGAAATTCGCAAGGCTCTCTTTAGTGCATGTTTATTTTCAATATTAGGAACAAAACCATAAATTCAGATACAAAAATTCAAAAAGAAATATGTCCAAAACAAAAAAATATATAATAAATAGCTAATAATAATAAACGAACAATAATAATTTATCAGAAAACGATTAAAGAGATATAAAAATAAATACAAAATTCAATGTTAATGATAAAAACCCCAAAAAATAAATAAGTAATTATAAAGTAAGCGATTTCAGATATGGTACAATTTTTTTTCAATGCAAAACAATTCTATCAATTTATATTCAACAATTATAATAAAAATAATGCATAAACGAGGAACTTACATTTTTCTTCGATCCGATTGGAAGTGCTTTTCGTTGCTGAAGCTTCAAATTCAATTTCAACATTTCTTCAAGTCTGCGCAGACATTTGATAGTCTACGCAGACATATGATGTATAAGCGTAAAATGTAGTTAAAAAGCAAAGCAGATAGTTTTGTTGCTATTCGTTTATATATATTTTTTCATGAATTAGCAAGAGCCCGGCTCTAATTAATGGAAGGCCTACCCGCGGATATTAAGCAATTTCGTGGCATCCCGTGCAAGGGTGGGCCCAGCCAGCAATGCCAATGCCTAGCGAGCCCAACTGAGGCCGGTCGTGCCGCGGATGTTGTATGGAACCGTGAGGCAGGATTTGTTTTTGAATCTTTTGTTTGAAGAAATCATGCATGCTTATGCACATGAGTTCTGAAAATTCTACCTCCCCACCCCCCGAAATATTTTTTTTGGCTACGATCTTCAAAGGAACGTGATATGCGTAGCCAAGAAGCATAACTTCATGACCGTTTTATTGGATCAATATTACAAAAGCATACATACATTATACTTGTTTCTCACAATCCATTTGATATGACACAAATCTCTGTTCGCATGTGCTTTGATGTATATTTTTTGAATCTTCATGAATGAAACACAGAGTCTGTTGATTCATATGTTATGTGCAAGTACTGTACGCTGGACAATCTGAAGTTTATTTCGAAATCTGAAGAATGTTGACCTTTTGAAGATACAAGCGGTGATTCTATCTTTTAGCGATTATTCATTCATGCTGCAGTTCTAAAGTTCAACAAGTCGGTATTGCTGTTAAGCGATCGAACCAAATCGATTTTGTCTGATCGAAAATTTGCACGTTTTGCAACACATGGCGATCGTGGGGTGGTAACAATGCACGATCGCAGTATTTGGCGCAAAAACCAGGTTCAAAACAGTTGAATCCATATTTCGAATGCTGACGTCAGACCAGGCTTTTTATTCGCGATCCACTAACTTGCCGCCAGCTCGTGTTAACTAGATCCATTCACTATGCTGGTTTGCAGCGTTTTTTTTACATTTCAGATTAATCTCTGTACTCTGTCCGATGGATATGGCAAAAACAATTTTTTCTTTGCAACGACCACGATAAAAACAGGGTGACTCATGCATTGTCTCTTGTCGGTATGGTATAAATGGTCAGTTCCAAGGAACAGGTTGTTTATATTTCATATATTCATCATTGACGCGATCACTTTACCTCCACCATACAGGTTGGCGGTTTCGCCTAACACGCTCCAGGCCGAACAAACGGACGAATACATTGGAGTGCCGTTTTGTTTGAGAAGGTGAGAAATTCACCTTGGACCAGAGTGGTTTTGCGTAGTCAGGTGCATTGATATTTAATGGAGTCGTGGCTTCGGCTCTATTCAATATTTATAGAAGCTCGCGAAAATCACATGAAACGATCAGACTCTAATGCTTTTTTGCTTTTTGTTTAAATTAATTTCCACATTTCATTTGAACAGATGTTGTGTGCGTGTGTATATATATATGGCCTTCTTATTATGCAAGATACATCGATTGCAATGTTTTTTCTCTGTTAGTTTTTAGTCGTTGAGCATTGAAGTATGTTGGCTACGAAAAAAAATTCATTAACGCTGATCGGTACGCCAGTTTTGATACAAACACAACCATTCAAATGGTAATGTTCACTTTTTCACTATATAATTGCAGCTAAGTTCATTTGGACACCAAACATATTCATACATTTTAAATATTTACCTTGAAAATGATGGAAATTTACGAAAAATATTCGTCCATTACTACAGAGTTAATGATTGCAGTTTCATGTCTTACCTGTAATTAAAAGAATATTTTTTGGTTTAATTAATTTCTTTTTATTTACAAAAATTATTGAGTAAGCAGAAAAAAAACTAGACATAAAACATTTGAATGGTAAAAACATCCGTACAATAGATTTGATACCGAAAACATAGTGTCAGGACTAAATATTCGATGCAAAAGTATCCGGTAACAAAAAAGGATCGGGCGGCTTAAGCGGGCAGTCTGGATCTTTTGGACTAAATTTCAATAACTTTTTTTAAATATAAATATTTGTTTTAATGATATAAAATTTTTATACATCAACAAGCAACTATTGAACTTGAAGATTTTTTTTTCATTTTTTTTACAAAATGGCGGCTATCACGGAGGCACCCCAAAAAAACTGGTTGACATGATTTCTCCTCACTGGAGCATCTGAAACCCAAAAATCCGAATGGCATGTTGAAATATAATGGATTGGCTATAGCCCGTACAATAATTATACATTTTGGACGAAAAAAAACAAAATGGCGGATTTTTCAATTTTTTGACCCTATTTTTGCAAATAAATTGTTTAATAAAATCGTTAAAAATTCATAAAAAATTCTGAATCTGGTAGGGGCTGAAATTACACATGTGTTGAGTACTTAGTAAAAATTTCAGCCCAATAGGTAACATAGATTTTTTGAAATCGTCTCAATCAGGTCAAAAAACGTTGATTCGAGAAAAACGCGTTTAAAGTTTAAGCACCTGCTGAGTTCATGAACTCAAAAAGTGGTCAGTGGCTCAATTCAGAATATTTTTTCACAAAAAAATTACAGAAGACTCTTGAAATGGTGCACTATTATGTCTTTTACTTTTAAATAAGTGTATATTTACCATATTTTCAAAAATATCCCTTAAAAATGTGATTAAAATATTGTAAACTGACCCTGTCGTACCCCCCCCCCTTTTAGGGTCTTTAAGGATTGAGTGGCTTAAGGACCGAGCGGCTTAAACGTCGGAGGGCTTAAGGCTCGAGTGGCTAAAGGGTTGGGCGGTTTAAGAGATGGGCGGCTTAAGAGTCTGGCGGTTTCAGAGTCGGGTGGCTTAAGAATCGGGCGGCTTAAGGATCGGGTGGCTTAAAAGTCGGGCGGCTGAAAAGTCGGGCAGCTAAAGAATCGGGCGGCTTAAGGATCGGGCGGCTAAAGGGTCGGGTGGCTTTAGAGTCGAGTGACTTAAGGTTCAGGCGGGTTAAGAGAAATAAGCAGAAAATAAGTTAACCATTACCTTAAAACTTTGAGCGGTTCAGCCGTCGTGGGATAGTTCAACTGGAAGAGAAGAGACGCAGAGACAGCGGGTAACGGACCGAAGCATTTGAGTTTCGTTTGAGTCTTCAATATGTTGCAAATACTCACTTTTGGCGGCACGCATGAAAGATTTTACAACAAATCGGCTTTTGGGGGAAGGTATTTAGCTCAGCGACGACCTGGGTTTTGCGCCATTTTTAACGTACGAAATTTTTAGTACACGAGGCAGAAAGAATCTCAGTAGAGGCCCAAGAAGAAACGGTTGATCTAACAGGACGCGTTGATTGAAAATATTGACTAATTAGGTCATTTAGGACGTAGTACAGAATGCAAGGCAGATCCAAAATCAAGGTTATTAACTTTTATTTGCCAATCAAAAAATTTAAAGCAGACTCAATGGCATCATAGATCACTTTCCCGGGAAGTTGGGTTTATTTTGCACAGCTCTGCTCCTCGATTTGGAAAACTTAAACAGCATATCCGACAGAAAAGGAGGATGATTAGGATCAATTTTCGTATAGTCATAAGGCGATTAAACCAGGAAACCGGGGACAGCTAAGAAGAAAATATAGGATTTAATATTTATCAATTAAAGTTAGATGCGTGGCAGCTAAGAAGAAAATGAAGGATTTAATATTTATCAATTAAAGTTCGATGCGTGGCTGCTGTTCTTTCGGAAATCAACTGATATTAAAGACTGGACTAAGAAGCTATTGTAGGAAGTGTGGTCGAGAATCCCACAAAATTGATGGAAAGTTAAAATCTCTCGAGAAGACGGAAATGGGGAGGAGGAGGACAAGAGTTAATGGAAGCGAATAGGTGGCACAACCATTTATCTAGAATAAATGGAGGACAATTATAAGGAGCGGACACATATCCGATAAATAAAGGACAGTGTTTGAAACCACCCTTGATTGGTATTCACTTGATGAAAGATGCTGAGAGACTGGGTGAGAAGGAGGTACAAAAAAGAGCGATAAGGAGGATTTTATTCGCGAATCGCGATCATGTCTGAGCACATGAAGGTTGGCGAAAAGTTTTTCGTCATAGATGCTTTCATCATTGATCTAAATTTCCGTTATGCAAATAATGTCATGTTTAGCAGAACAGCAGGATAAGTGGAATTCATGCAGTTTGATCCTTAAATTACGACATTTTTGATTAAATAATTTAAGACCATAAGTGGTTCTGGATCAGTTATTGCTGGAGGTGGTTCAGACATGATTGCTGACAATTTTGTGAAGGTTGACTTGCGAAGGATGTAACCAAAGTTCCACTTGGGCGAAAAGTCAGCTTTCCCCAGTGATTTAAGCTAAAGGTGCAGCGATAATTTTGAAGGAAGCTATGAATTTATTAGAAATACTGTGTCCAGTTAACGTCTTGCAGTTGAAAAAAGCAGGAACATATTCTGGTTTTGTACGAAGTGATGTAAGACAGCTGGAAAACAAAGACTTGAAGTGTAGACTGCGAAGATTGCAGAGAATTTTCAGCAACAACTGGACTCACGAAGTCAAGATTCCAGAAGCCGACTTCAAGAGTCCTTGAGCCAGCGAGTATAGACCAGTGATTAGATTATAAGTAATTGACGATGGATTTGATGATATAGAAGCAATGTGTATTAGTAAGGATTTTTTGATACGTAGACCGGAATCAGTTGCAAACATCCGGGGAGCAGATTCAGCTGATTTGGGTATAGCGCCATGACTTTGGTTAGGCGAGTTCAGATAGTTCATTCGAGTAGGTGGAATAGATACACTATGACATGCAGGTAGAGCAGTCATTCCGAGGATCAGCAGCAGTTGTAGCTCTCAATGGAGGGCGGTTGTAAAGTAGCAGTGCTTTACGTCTAGTGAAATACATTCTGCTTTAAGCTGAATAAGGTCAGCAGCCATTGCACCATGCAAGATACAATATCTATTTCAATTCACTACGGATTTCGCTAGCCACTCAAATGGATGAATGCTGTATTTTCCACGAAAACAGCCATAATTTCCATGAAAAAAATTTTTTCATGGCAAACTTCAGTACAGAACCACACTTATCCCAGACAAATTTGGCAACCTGAGCAATTGTATCTTTTCGCTAAGATCGCTGTTGTGAACATCATGTGATCGCGTTGCGAAACCATTAACAACAGCAACAAGCGATTGCAGTCATGACGATAAAAATTAACACAATTACTCCGGCTAGCAGAACATACCACTTTCGTAAAGTCTTCATCAGATACAGATACTTCCATTCAACAGTTTGCAACAAAAAAAAAATTGGTTTTGTTTCAAGCCCAGCACCGAACGAATTAATTACAATCTTTGGCGTGGTGATTGGTTTCAAGGTTTTCTGGTTGGTTCTGATTGATCACAGTATTTGTTCTACTTTTACCGGCCATACAGATTTATCTTTTTCACTTGTATCTTATGCCTGCCATGTGGTCAGTGGTTGTTGGGCAAGAGAAACATGAGATTTAGCTAGCTAGCTTAGCGAATGATGATGGTTTGCCTTACGAGCTGCAAATCGGGATAACATGTTTGTGGTGTTTCACGAGAATGGTGATGTTGACCTGGTCCATTTCAGTTTGGACAATTCGTTACACCATAAAAGTCTTGGGGTCGAAATATGAATAATAATTGTCCGTTTTTGTTGATACACCGTTGTTGCTTCGATTGGATTTAGGAAGTCGCATGTAATTGTGAGTGTGCTAATCAATTTGACTCCAATGAATTATTTCTAAAGATGATTTTGCCAAACAAAACAACACATACATATGTATACAATCATATTTGGGATGATTCAAGATTTAGCACTTTTTTGTTGTTGCTATGTTTGCTTTGTTATCATATCGAATTTCCGCGTTGGTTACGTAATCCGCTTAATTTGGTTAAAGCCTGTGATCCACCCGCTATAGAAAAAGAACAAAAGCCAATCATATTCACTCAAAACTATAGAAAAATTCAATTTCATTTATTATACTGCTATGAGGTGTCGATAGAATGAACGCTTCTTAAAGATAATTTAAGATATCAGAAGCCATTTTGTTTTGCCGATACATTTAAATTCTTAAAAATATTTAGCATATCAACTGATCTTTTAACGTTAACAAAATGCGGTTGAAAATGGCAGTAGCATTCAGTTGATTTGTCGGTAAAAAAACCATACCTATCTTTGTTTTATTCAACTGTAATGAATTAAGTTAAAGAAAGTCCCGTCCAGGGAAGTGTTATCAGACGTAAGAAGCTTAAGTAAGTTTCATTTCGCCCTTGAAAAAAAACCCTCATTGTCCTTAACCAAGCAAATTTCATCACTTATGGCCCGCATGGTTGAATTTTCGAAAGGGGGATGGCATTAACAAATGAAAACTCGAAAAAAAATCATCGACATTAAAAAAAACTGACATATCTCTTGCACAGTTCACTGCGTGCGACACCGCATAATACACGCGGTTAGACCTTTTATCGTAAAATTACGAATGATCTCTCGTTTCTGCACTGCAAATCCTGATGTGTTGTCGTCAGTGATTTACCATAAAGCACAAAAATGTACACTCAATAATTTTAAACGTCAAAGCGCTATGCTTCAACACGCTTCGGACGTTTGCGCTGAATAACACGTTTGTTGGAAGTTTAGCTTCTTTTGCGGAAGTTCTAACGAAAAGTGAACGAGAAGAATGAGCCCAGAAAAAACGTACCGAACGAAAAAGCGAACGGAAGTTTGTATTAAAATTCAAAGTGAGCACAATACATCGCAATGATGTGCAAATATAAGAGTAGAGCGGCTGGTTCAGTAAGCAGAGCGTCCGACTCTTGCTTTCGAGGTAGAGGGTTCAAATTTCCGCTCTTTATGTTTTTTTTACTTCAAGTTATCTTGTGCGAATAAAAGCAATAATTTTTTTTTTCATATTTTGTCATATTATATGCATCCTAAATTTTTGAATTTGTCACATTAATTCCCGAATTTTTCCTACATTTATCTTTATACAACTTTTTAACCGTTACATAATCATTTGCAAAATGTAGCTAAACTTCCCACTGGACACTCGTAGAGTGCCTCACTGCTCTTGTTCATGTTAATTTTTTGCCTATGAAACATATTTGGTTTTAAACGTGTTTTAGTAATGCACTCATATGCGAAAGCGTCGACCATATTCTATGGCACGAACAAAATTCGATCAAGTTCAAAATAGATCCTTCTTATAGGAATATTTCGCGATGTCATCAAGATTTTGCCTAGGCTTTTTGGTTGGAAAATACTTCAGTAAAAAAATTTACAAAAAAAATAGAACTATTTTTCTTGTATTTGATCAGAGATCGGTTACCATCGGGTATGTTCTTAATTAAATGCAGTTTCACTTGCCATTCAATTATTCAGAAAAGCATTCTGACCGCGAATTGAGCTTTGCTCGTAATTGTTCGGGAAATGACTCTCTGAAACAGGCTCGCTGTGAGTATTTTGTGGTTTTATCTGTGGCTTAGAATTTTTTTTGGACAATCAATACAACGCTGAAATTATCTAAGATCTGGCAAAGATGGTAAGTAGTTTATGAATTGATTGTTCAATTCTGAAGAACACGGAGGAGGAGCTTAGCAACAAAATACGGTTCGAGGTCTAAATCGACAATGCTCTAATTTGCTGAAAGCTAGCAAACTCTAAGTATACTTAACTTTTTGTTACTAAGGCAGGATATAAAGAAATCCGTCTACGAGCGCCCATTAGGGCGGGGCAGCAATTTGGACACATGTTTCACTGCCAGGCGTATGTGGCACAAATACGACACGAAACGTACTCTTAGTCTGTTAGTTTTGGACTGAATTTCAACGAGGAATCTTGTGAGTTTACTAACGAATCATGTAACTCCGCTTTCTAACGCTATGGTCGGGGAAAGGATGTGGGAGGCACAGCTGGTCTCAACTATGCCTGGAAAAAGTCACATAGCCCAAAGAGTGTCCGGAAACTTCGACCAGTAGTTGCCTAGTACTCGGCCAAAGCAGCTAGGAGAGCTGTCCCAAGCCAGTGTAAAGGAGGAGCGGTTTTGACCGATTCTCAGAGTTACATCCCTTCAACAGGATGTTGAGTTCAAGAGGATGACGATTACTAGGGTCTATCATATATTCCACTGGTTTTAAAGGATGATAACTCTAGATTACAGCAATCGATCCGGAGCTTTGCTATGGGACTCAATCGAAGAGGATGTGCTTGCACTTCCTGGAAACCTTACAAGGGATATACTGGGGCCAAAGGAGCCGGAACCCCAGGGATTTGTTCCTGTTAGCGCTGGTGAGGATCCTATTGTTTGCAACTTGGTGGCTGTGCTTGACACCCAAAGCGGGAACAGTCATTTCGAATACAGTTTGAAACCGGTAACTATTCGACAATCCTTCTGTTTTGTGGTGCATTGGCGGTATCGCTTCCCAAAGAGCAGCAAGGATGCTGATAGATCCGAATCTGTACCAGAGATAGTGAAGGATTCCATGCAAGCTAGGGATAAGACTGGTACTTATACTCGAAAAATATTTTTTATGGACTTCTGACAAGTACGTTTATGGGGGCTTTGATGCGAGCGCATCGTAACCTCCCCCGACCTCGTTAAACATAAGGTCCTTTACTGACGAATCATGTGGGCTTCGGTGAACACGCGCAAAGAGAATCGGGCTAGAATCCCAGCAAGCGAGCTATGTATGTCGGAGCTGCGGCGATGAAGAGCGAACAGAGTCTGTTCAAATTTTCGGGGCTAATTGTGAGGAGGCATAAGTGTTTAGAGGCAATGTTTTTCGTGGAGCTGAGTGAGCTAGATACTAGAAAAATGGACCAATTCCAGGACTTATGAAATCAATTTGGTTCATAAAATGAATTGATGGAGTTGTCCACGTCTACAGTGCGAATCAATGGACCAAAAACGGTCTAAGTGAAGGGGAAGCCGTATGGCTTAGTATTCTCATAGTCTAAATGAAGCGTTTTTCTGTAGAAAATTTAAATAGCAAAGTCAATTAGAATGAAAATCCATTTATTGAAATTCTAACAAGAAATAATTGGGACTCTAAATTTTTTATGGACATCTGTTAACAGCGACACTAGATCGCTGTGAAGGTGTTTAGCAAAGGAACAACTATGTTCGTCAAAAAATAAACAACTTTCAGAAGAATTTTTAATGATAGGTTCCTCGAAAAGTCTTCGACCGCAAACAACCTCCAGACATTGATTAATGAATTTTAATGTCTGGAACATATGGTCATCTCTAATCAAGGTGTTTAAATAATGTAAATAGCATTTTAAGTTTCGTAAAATATTGTACCAATTATGGTATTTGACCATTTATTGGAATTATAATTTGACAACGAAGAGTAGGTGTATCATTTTTCTTTTTTTTATGCTCCCCAATTTGACGAGGTGGAATTTCTTCAACATGTGGTCATTTTGTTGAAGAACGAAACAAACATCTGTTTCGTAGTAAGCTTAAGTGAATCATCTGAAAATTAATAGTATCCCATCACGATTTAGTGGTAGAGCGAAAACAATCTGGCCAAGAGACGATGTAAGGAACAAACACTGGATTGCAAGAATTACATTTCCAGCGAAGTACGTCCTACTCATTCACGGGTTCCACAAATTGACCAACATAACCGAGTAATAAAAACTCGTGCTGCTTCGCGATACCACTTCCTACTCATAAACCGCAGTCCATCATGTTCAGTAGGTCGCCACGGATTGCCAGCATAATGGGGATAGTGAGATCAGTTCTAGCTTACCTCTAGTATCTGCAATCTGTAACGCAAAAAGATAGAATGATTGTTGCTGGGTTGCGTCAGGTTCTGTACAAGATGGGATGGAATGGAATGGCGGTCGGTTGGGGTTTCCCAATGTCTCAGTTGTTTTGTTGCTTATCTTCACACTTCTATCTTCCATCCATGTTTGCACATCTTCGGGGAATCATGGAAAGATACTTTGCCGAAGATGGCAGACTGTGTTGCGTTGAATCGACGCTGTTGCTTCTAGAAGCGAAGATATTTGCTGTTGCGAAACTTTCGTTTGTGCAGCAACCAGCCAAGTTGCCGTTGGATGGAGGTAGCAATCAACATATCAGTGTACGTACGTATGTACGTAGCAACCTGTACTGGCTACTAATTTTCTAAATTCTTTCGGTCGGCTGTTACATAAGATTTACAGAAAGATCATCGCTTCACTTCGTTTTGCATTGCTCATTTGATTGCCTCTGAAAAAGGATAGTAGTTCTTCGAATGGTATGGTCGTTAAACGCTTGATGATGGTACCACAACCAACAGCAAACTATTGAGGCAACACTGATGATCGTGGATAATCCAAATGACCAGTTTCGCGCTGGCTCGATGAAGAGCTGGTTAGTAGGACACAGATTATAACAGTTTTTATCGAAATGTTGCTATTCCATTTGGTATCTCGTGGCCGAGCTACGCGATTTTGCGGTCTAAAGCGACTGGACAGAGATTGGAGCTTGCATAACCTGATGTTATATGGCAATGTCTCCCAACGGCCTTGTCGGCATCGAAGGTAGATACATAGATGCCATGTATGCCTGCACATACAAACGAGTATCTTTTGAATTGGTACATACATTTAGATACAGATATTTCTCGTTGGATAACGTGGATCTACTTTTAAACAATTCATATACCGGATTGAAAGGAGCTTTGATATTAGTCGCTTTGTTTTTATATGAAGCGAATCAAGTGGAGTTCAACTCGAACGCTATTGACTAAATATCTAAAGTAGATTCGAAAAGTGAAATTAGATTTGCTGGACAGGTAAAAATGCATCAAATTTATTTGTTATTATTGTCCGTGAAAGTGATCTGATTTGAATGAGCCCCGATACTTTTGTTACGGCATCAACAAAAACTCATTGAATCGTCGTTATGTTTGGCACGCGATCGTTAACGATCCTCTTGAGTTGTTTTTGACGAAACAAGAGGTTTTTTGAACAGGTAAAAGTTCAATAGTCGATCGAGGGAGCACACATATAGTCTCGATTGCTACTACTGACAATGTGGAATTGATTGCATGCTTGGCGAACACAATGAATTCATATTTAAGGGGGGAACACCACTGTAGAGGTAAAAAAAAGTCATTTTTCGGGAATTTGTTTCTCAAAAACCAAACAGCGTATCGAAATTTGGTAAAAAGATCTATATTGTACAAGTATTTGACATCCTCTCTGATTTTTTTTCAGAACTTTAAAAAACAAAATGGCGGCTCCCTAGCATTTCTCCAGAAACGCCTTATTTTTTCATGGCTTCGCGGCCGGACCGTTTTCTCGTGAAATGTTAAGGTTATGGTTATCAAACGAATAATTTCCGATAAAGCATACTAACAGCCAGAGAAGTACGTAGGATTTTTTTTGAATTGATTTTTGACAAAATGGCGTCATTTTGAAAAAAAAGCTTTAAAATAAACATAAAAAAACCGCTCGAAATTGTTAATAACAATTGAAATATGCAATATATATATAAAAAAAATCCTACGTACTTCCATGCAGACACTAGTTTTGAACATATTGTGAAAATTTAAAGTAAATCGAACAAAAATTGTTTGAGAAAAGAGTCCGGCCAGTTTGAAAAACGTTGTTCCGAAATAAACGCATTTAAAATTTAAGTTATAGAAAAATGATTAATAAATTTGATATACCTCTAGTCTGCAAAATGCGTACATCAGCGTTCTCTACTAACGTTCAACTAACAGAGCACATGTACAGTTTAGAAAGATTTATATGTAAAATTGTTCTAAATTTCAATACCCACTGCGTGCGGGGACACACGTGGGGATACGCGCGGATTGCGCTCCGAAAGAGCAGTGAGAGGCGTCGCTCTCGCTCTCGCTCCCCCACCACCACTTTGGGGTACCAGTATGCCTACTGAGTGCAGGCTCAGTGACCATACTGGTGGAAGCGAGGCCCATCTAATCCTCTGCCGATCTCTCGGTCTCGGCACCGGGTTACCATCGTAATTCCACGCCGAGCCCCCAAAGATGCTGCAGAGGTCCCCAAGCTCGGAAGCATGAAGACTTCAAAGCGCATCAAAGGGGGCTCTACCCGCATATGGGTATTAACCACAGCCACCACGTTCGCACCCCCCCCCCCTATAGGGACCAACCGACCGGAGGGAGGTATACAACCTCCCTGTTGCTGCTGAAGAATAAAATTAACTTAATTTTGACTGAACTTGTAATGGAACTAGCGAAATTTCAATCATCGTTCCCATTGGGTTTTCAGAATGATCGCCGTCAACCACACAATGGCGGCAACGGTACGTTCTGGCGAGATGTTCAGGGTAACAATTTCGACTATGAACACACCCTCCCAACCATTGCCAACTGAGTGCAAGCTCGGTGACCATCCTGACGAAAGCGAGGGCTATCTATACCTGTGCCAATCTTTCGGTGTCGGCAACGGGTTGAATCGCAACTTCACGTCAAGCCCCAAGGATGTTAAAGAAGTCCCCATACTCGGAAGTGTGACGACTTTAAGGGATAACACTACTCTAAAAATTTTCAAAAAATCAATTTATTTTATTGACTTAAATTGTACTTTAGGGTGATAAAAATGAGATGTCGGTAGTTTTATAGCGTGGAAAAATTGCTAAAGGGCTAACTGAGCGACTTTGCTGCACCGCGTCCCAGAGCCCCGCGCACGCTGTCGGTGAATCACAAGCTGCTCCGATATACCTCTCGGGACAATAAGTAGTCTTGTTACCTATACATCACGTGAGGTATTTATAGTTTCAAAGAAGGTCAATAGATGTCGCTCATAAGACGCTTATGTTTTTGACTACTTAACAGCTACAAAAACTTCAAACGCGTTTTTCTCAAAATCACTTTTTTTCAAGCTTACCGGTAAGATTATTTTGGAACGGGTGCATGGAAGCATTTGAAATTTTGACAGTAACTTTGACATACGAAAATCTAGTGAAGTAAGTAGGGATTTTTTGATTAATTGTCTATTTTTAATTTTATAAACAATAATAATAAGTATAATTAACGGCTAATTTGTTTGTCAAAAATCGTTTTTTCTCTCTTCAAAACAGCGCCATTTTGTTAAAAATTAGTTTAAAAAAATCTCCTACGTACTTCACTAGCTATTAGTATGCACTTCAAGATTTTTTTTAGCTTTTTTTTCTAGGAGCGACCGTTCGAGAGAAAAGTTACCGGTAAATTTTTAAAGGTGGATCACACAACAGCCAAATACGGGGTCCTGTGGCCGCCATTTTGATTTTTTTTTTTTTTTTGACTTATATAATATACTTTACCATAAGCGGATTTGGTGTTTTTTAATTTATTTACACACGAGAAATCGTGAAAAAAGGGGGCCTCTAGAGTAGTGTTACTCCTTAAGACGCATCTTTGAAGGCTCTTTCCGCGAAATGCGTAGTAAATCACAGCCACCACGTTTGCATCCCTTTATATGGAAATCTCACCGCGACAGGAAGGAAGTATTAGATCTCCCTGGGCCCAGGTCCCTGTGGTACCAGATTCAACTCTGGTAAGACTTCGAAAACTTGAGCCCCTATCAAGCCCGCTTCGGCTATGTCCACCTGCAGACCGTTCACTAATCTCAGGTACGCAGGGATGTGTCTTTACGTACATTAAAAATCATGCGATTTGCACTTTTGATAGGTCGATAAAATCCTACTTATCCTTAACTGGTGATCGGTGAGTCCCACAGACCTAGCAAAAAATTTAGTAACCTCTCCACTCTTAAAGGAATCATGCAAAGATCTCGCGATTCATATATTCATCAAACAGTGGACTTGCAGCTGTAACCACGTCCTTTGAGCGCGTAGCGCTTTTGAAATTAAGTGCTAATGTCCAAGGGAGTGTCACCCACAGTGGACATTTATGTTCTTAAAACTGTAATTGTTGTAAGTTTTAAGATTTACGCTCGTTCAGAAACTGGATAAATTAAGCCTGATTTAAAAAGGAGCTATGAAGAAATATAGACGTGAAGTATCAGCAAAGTTTTTACCTAAAAAAATTCTGGTTTGCCACAATACGGCATTATCCGTGACATAATTTTGCTGACTCTTATACACAAAAAAGAGGAAATTGGTTTTCCCTGTATTTCCTCGATGCATCAATAAAAATGTATTGACTGTGGACTGTGGTATTGACTGTGGAAGTGCAACGATTCCGAGTTTATTAATTTCAATAAACTCGGAATCGTTGCACTTCCACAACGAAACAAAAGGTGTTAATATCTCTCAATCAAAAATGGGCACTCACTATCAAACAACAACAACTTTTCATACCATCCTTCACATAGTTTTAAGGGGAGAGGGGGGCGGTGAACTCTGCAAGCCGTGTTTTAAGCGTATTTTTATGATTTTTTTTTTCAGATAAACTATTAAATTTCTTTATTTCTAGGTATAGTACACATATCAAGTATTGTTTCAAGAATATACTGTAAAATTTTCAGAGCAAAATATTGAAAAATGAGCCTGTGGTAACAAATAATCGTAGACTCCAAAAAAAATCGAATTTTCCGGTGGACATCAGAACTCGACATTAGATCCTCTAACATCCAAAAAAAATCAAAAAGATTTTGTTAGTTTATAAGTTTTTCCTGGTAACCCTGTCGAGTTTTAATTTTTAATTTTTTGTTCTCAATTTTTGGCATCACCTAAAAGTTAAAAAAAAAAATTAGGGGAAAAAATTAAAACTCAGCTCACTTGTTATTGTAAAAAATAATATGAATAATGCTAAAAAAACTCAGTTTGGATTTCAGATAAAGAGAAGGGAGGCAGCTGTACAGCATCATTGTTGCGCGCAACTGCTAAAAAATCGTATCCGAGGTAGGGATATTCAAAACGCTGTATCTCCGGCAGTGTTGCTTCGATCGACTTGAATCTCTCACAGAATATTCTTGAGGTTGTCAAATTTCATTTAAAAAGAGAAACAGAAAATCAAAATTTTTGAAAATTACAGACCCCCCCCCTTTAATGACATTTTCAAGTCGAAATTTTTCACCATGGAGTTTCTCGAAAAGATTTCGTCAAGCAGTTTACAATAATTTTGATTTATGATCAAAAAAACAATCATTTATATTATTAAGGAAAAGAAGGGGACCAAGTATGGAGCCTTGAGAAACACCGGAGGAATGCAAAAAATCGATCGGAGTGTACATCAATTAAGCTAACTTTTAAAGGAAAGAACGGATCGAACCCAGCAAAACTTCAGATAAACCATCGTGCCTGAGCTTTCAGCACAAAATTTCATATAGTAAACCGTGTCAAACGCTTTGGAAGGGGCCAATGAGAACGGTAACAACTTCTTGTATAGCATCCAATGCAGTTAAGACTCAGTTCACAAATTCCACTAGATTAGTCGCATCTGATTGAAATCCAACAGCAATTTCGTCTTCTTCTTTATTCAAGAAGAATAAAGCCTAGAATAGCTTAGCAAAACTAGAAAAGAGATAAATAGGTTTATAGTTTGTAACCTGTGCAGGATCGCCGAATTAAAGGGTCAGAAAGACATTAGTTAGCTTCCAAAACTTGGAAAAAATTCCTAAAGAAAGACGTAAGCTAAAAATTGAAGCTAGCAGAATACTGAAAAAGGAATCAAGGTGTTGAACTAAAGAAATCGGGAGACAATCTGGTCCAGGACGAATATCAGTGTCTAGTTGGTCTATGAAACCTCGTCAGAGGAACTTTGGAATGGTGGTATCAAGGGATGATTGGATATGGATACTAGCAGAGAAGGTAACATCTAAGGAGATTTAGTAAAGGAAGAGCAAATGAAGGAAGCGAGCAAGTCAGGTGAAGAAAATGAGCCAACTAATAACGATAAGGAGTCGGACCAAAAACTAGAGAAAACGCAACCGCTAGTCTGACGAATCCTCTTTTCTTTGAGAGGCCGAACGGATCCAAAACTCGACGTTGATTACCTATCAAACGTTCTCAAAGCGTTTCAGATTTGGTATTTCAGAACTTTTGAGTTTAGAGTTTGTGCTATTCAAATGGCTCATTGATTTAAGCTTGGAATAAGTTCAATGAAAGTCGAAAAAATCGCTGTTTTACCTTCTACATTTATCGTTTAATGCCACATCGAATTCAACTCAAATTTCATGATTTTATATCAAACATTCTGCCAATTACATCGAAAGTGCTCTAGGAATACCACACAACCAATTTCACAAATGACAAAATAAACAAGCTAATTAGGTTTATTTTTTAAAAAGAATTGCACGCCATTTTGCCGCTTGCATTCGATGCATTCTCACTATTTTTCGTCTAAAAAAATATATATATTCCATCCAATGCGATTGCATTTTCCACCAAAAAAAGATACATCAAGGTACCATTCGACATGCGTTACAATTATTAGTTAGCAATTGCTACCAACATGCATAGCAATTGGTTGTTACCACACCGTTCGCGTATGTTACATAGTGAAATTTGTAGAAGATGTAATTTAATTGGTCGGTATTCACCATCAATTAAGGCTAGATGATTCAAAGTTTAATGTAATCAACTTTAATTAACGATTGAGTGGCTACAACATGTTTGCTTTTTCTCTCTCGGATTATTCGACGCAATTATTTCAATTGATGATTGATTTTTTTTGCCCTCGAACTTATTATGAAAGATTTATTGTTCGTCTGTAAAAAATAATATTTATTATGAAGCAGGTCAAAGTGATTGATGTAAGCTATTGCAAATGAGTAAGAATAATTTTCTATGTCAGGCGATTCACGGTCAGGATTTCTTAAGTGCGCGTTAAAACGCGTGCGTCCTTTTTTGGTAGTAAAACATACATAAGTATGTGTGGTATTTTTTTTTGGTTTGTGGACACGGGCATTATTTTAGTATATTTATCTTATGTTGATTAGATAGATTTGAAACGATTTATGCAAAGCACTATTACTTTGTGCAAGATTCTCATCGGATCGCCTATGGTTTTCATTATTCTAATGATCATTTAAAGATGCTGGATACGATTGATCTTTTTAATGTGTACAGAAATACAACCTTGCCAGGCTGTCCATACTTCAAATGAGAAATTTATTATCAACGGGCTTCTGTGAACATATAATTAAATACATACAAGCATAAGGACACGGACTTACGAAAAATTCTCTTCCTAACACTGGCCCTACGTCAGTATTTGATTGGATACCTTCTCCATTCAAACACCTCACGATCAATGGACGCTCTCAAGGATGATCTAGATTATTTTTTTCCTGAGTTCATCTTCCGATTACTATGAACATATATATAAATATATTTTGTGCTTAAAATATTAAACTTAAACCATTTATTCATGAATGAAGGACATGTAAAGTAGTTAGGTATAAGATTCCTAGACGCTTTTCTTATATGTTTGGACAAGTTTTTAAACAATTTGATGCTCTAACAATAACATGTTAAATATAATATTGTCGAGTGTTATGCCAAAACTGCGAATATATCTTTCAGTTTTTTGCATGGCAGGTAATTTCAGTAATTTTTTGAAGCAGGATCTTTTCATATTTGTTCAGGTATTGTTGCTACAAATTGTTGTGTTAAAATATTTAAAATTAATCACAGTTTTGTACTTATGTCGCAATCATCGATTCATTATATTCCCGGTTTTATCATAAATTAAATTATTTTCCTATATAACATCATTTTGTATCTTTAGGATGTAAACATATCTTTTTTGCCACAGATAGTAAAGCCCACTGATGATATTGCATACCGTTAGGCGCCAATCATACTGCTAGTGACGACTAGTGGCCGATAGCCAAAAACTCGAGATTGCTTCAAACATGAAGACGACGACACTATGCATGAAAAATATTTGGACAGTCAATGTCTTCACATTGGTGATGGTTATAAATATGTGAAATATGGAAGTACCAGTTTTCCTAATGAGTGCAGGCTCAGTGACCTTTAATTGTAAGAAGTCACAACGGTGCCAAAAAAAAAACAATTGATCGCGATCTTCGGCATTTGTTCATTACAGACTACCATTTAGTGGCATTTAGTGTGGTTGAAGACGTTGGTTTTTCCAAATGAATTAAGTGGATTTCTGGTTATAATCCACTACTATCCACTACAACTATTTCTTCGACTATGGCACCGGCTTCATATTACAATGTGCTGGAGTCAACGAAACAAATCAGTTTGTACAGCTACTGATTGTGGGATATTCTCTGCAAATATATTTTTTGGCTGATAAGATCGGAGGTGCAGTTTTTGACGAAAAGAAAAAAATATTTGGAAGTTTCTTTAGAAACGATTGAAGAAAATAAAACAGGTATAAAATGAAAATGAAGGTGACGGAGAGGAAGTGGTAAAAACGTGGCTATAAGTTTTATCTGCAATTTGAAAGCTTTCTGAATTTCGAATTTTTAATCCATGTAAACATATTGCTTCTGAGAATTCAAAAAAAATTAGAGTCTTTAAAAACAATTGATTCAAAAAGCCATGGAATAGGACCCATCTCTCATGCAGAGTTTCGAATTGAAAAGGGCAATTAAGGCCGCGACAATTCCTTATAATGAAGCACTGAAACATACAGACAAACCCATATAACCAATTGTTTTTACCTTCAACTAGCAAAGATTGATTTTGTAAATGAAGTTCATGTTTTTATAGAAAAGTTTAATAAAAAAATTTCTCGGCGGGAACACTTTAGATTCTATCAGAATGTTTCTCAAAAATTCTATATTTGCATGGGGTTTGTAGAGATCAAACCTGACGGTTTTTTGCAACTCGAACCTCGCAGGTTTTCTGGAACTCAAATCTCGTAGGTTTTCTGCAACTGAAACCCTGCGGGTTATCCGCAACTCAAACCCTTCGAATGTTGAGGGACTGCTGTATGACAGCAACATATTGGCTTTTGATGTATACTATAATTTTATGCTATTTTTTATATTCAATCATTTCACCCACGGAAAGTGATACAATTTTTTTGGTTTGTAAGGTAAATTAATCGTCTTGAGGCATAAACTATGAACTGATTCGCTGTATGAATGTTTTATTGGTGTATTTACATAAAATATTGCAAAATTGGGCTAACAAAATTGCTTTTCAATGAGCCTATCATTTGCGAACAACAATCGTATTCCTGTATCCTGTATCATTTTCTCAGCGATTATTATTATTATTTGAGAACAATCCTCAAGTTCGACCTGCGCCACCAACATTATATTTTTTTTTTATTCGACACTATCGTCAATTTCTTGATCCATCCAATAAAAGGTTGAATATAGACTCAAATTACCAGCTAAAAAACATTGAGACCCTATAACCCACGACTTGTTGAGAAAACTTTGCTGGGACGATATGCTTTTGATTCCAAACAAAAGTGAAAACTCCATTATTGCGCGCAGAGAACACAGTGGCAACATAGTGATGGCAAGGCCAACACCGCCGTTTGTGTTCAATGAGCGCCAAAGACATTCGCAACACCAATTAGAATTCTGTCACCATGAACCATAGATGTTTTTTTTTATATTATTAATGGCGAATTGAACGATGCCCAAATTACAAGCCTGGCTGCCTGCCATGCCGAATAGGCGCAGCCACAAATGGAGCTCCGTATGTTAATCGGTTCAGCATGACCGAAGCGAATTTCATATTTGGATCCAAAGAGGTATCCAACGCAGAGTATAGCTTCAAGCGAAGGGGGCAGCGGGTGGATTGCTTGGGGTCGAATTATCTCACTCATAATGCCTAACGAATTTCTAGATATAATACTGTAGATGTTTTTAGTGCGAGTTGAGGACCAAATTGTGTCTGTATATAATCCGTTTGGAGAGCTGGACTTGAATCACGCCCATTAATCGGCAAAATAGGTCTAAATTTCAGGTTTTGTTAAATAATAAAATGTTCGCGTTAAGGTAGCAAATCAAAATTGCATCAGAAAATAAGCCTCACACACACACACATATATATATTCGATTCCGTTCTTCCTGCAGGTGAGGATTCAATTGCTACTTGCTACTCACATGCGAAAAAACGCAAGCGCTAGATCATGACAGGGTGGGCCCAGGCAATGATATTGGCACCTGGCGAGCTCCGCTGACGCTCATCTTATTTTCGTCAATGCGGCCACTTGTCGGGATATTCAAGTGATTCGTGCAGCGCCGTACGAAATCAACTTATCTTCAGCATTGTACGATACAGATCAAAGGATACACGCTCATTGAAAATAGTGTCACAGATTGTAAAATTCTATACGTCGGATGACGACGAATGGACGTCTATGTTTACTGAAAATCGATCTATCTATGCCTATTTCGCTAACGCTACAAGAGTCGACGAGACTATGCTGATAGTGAAGATTAAGACATTTAATGACGGCTGCCAGCAATATAGCTGCCGATACCGAGAGTTGCATACCAGAGCCATGACTACTGGCAAAAAAAAAACAAATTGGAGCTGGAGAATTCACCTCGAGGGCTCGAAATGCAACCAGGATCCATTGCCATTAATGTTTGAAAACGATTTTTTTTTAGGAAACTCAAAATCATCATGAATAGAAACGCCGAAAAACATGCTTGGTATCGGAATAGATGGACAGAGCGGCAAACAGCTTGCAGTTTGACATCATCGTCAACAGTCAAAGGACGAAAAGAGCTACACCATCGATCACTTATAAAATGAATTACTTTTGGCTCAAAAAGGCAAGGAATTACCAGGAGTTGATGGATCCTACCTCTTGTGCCGAAGCTGTTTTGGTGTCAACAGATTTGTCAATGGTGACAAGATCTACGAGGGTATTGCGAGACCCCTGAAATTTTTTGTCATTATTTTAATGGAGATTGAACTTGCATTAGCTCCTTCCTAATGGCACCGTCCCGGTCTTTGAATTAACGTGCCACGTCAGCATACCCTGGAAAGCCTATGGCTCATCATCGTAGCATGAGCTATATCCTTTCCATGGTATGCAGGCATGTCTATCCATTTAAAAAAAATTGGAATCCAGGCACTCGTTTGCCCGTACAAATTGACGCGGCGCGCAAATGCAGAGGCCATGGGAAGTCGGCATAACAATTTTCGGAGGTATTTCCTGAATCAGTGGATTTGTGCGATCAATTCTTAAGAATTTTCAAAATATTTCATAAAGATGATCGTAGCTGGCTACGATTTTTAAGGTTCTAACTTAAGATTGCTTGATAAATATAAAATATGTCCTGTTCTGTATCACATTCACGAAACCTATCGCCAACATTGACGACGCTCGCATATCAAACGCGAAATGTTCTTTATTTGGTCATTTTCAATAATTAATCAAAACTTACTTGAAAACATCCATCAAGACTGTTTAATTATTCAACTTAGCTTATTAGGAATTGATTAGAGCGCACGATAAAGTGGTGACGTCCAAACCATTATGGATAACTTATACGTGTTCAACAGTCGATAATTTTTATGGAAATAGTCCTCCAGTTCATTTATTCTTTAGCGGATTGCACGTCGACTGAACTTATTATTACACGATTTATTTATTTATTTTTTGGCTCTTTCCGCTACACGTATTTACCAATTAACCTTGCGGTCGGCCAACATTAAATATGAATTTGTTAAGATGTTATCGGGATAAAAAAATACATGTTTCAAAATCACGATTTCATTTGAATAGTGAATTGTTGAATTTTTACTGTTTCGAAAATAATGATACATTAACAACTTGCAGACAGTTTCTGTTTCGATTGTGGAATTTAATTAATTGATATTTATGATCCTGTAATTAGGTGCGAATGAAAAACTGTCGGAATTGATGGACACATGTTTTTATGGTTTCAGAAAAGCAAAAAAATAGAACGGGAGCACACGTTAATGATGCCAAGGTGTCGTCACACACAGCACTATAAAGATTTGATGGATTTCACGAAACTTTTTTTTTTAATAATGATAGCGGTTTGTTGTTGAGAATCATCAAATGTTGTTTGGTTTTTTTGATGATTCCTACATCAGACAGATGGGCCATCATCAAGTTAGGTGTTTATCGCTGTATTGCTTATAGTCACCAAAGCGTAAATTTATTATTCATTTGTTATTGCCTATTTTTTTTTTAGAATAATTTTTGCTTATATTTTGAAGTTGTATGTATCTGTTCTATCAGCAATTTTAGCTCACAATGGATGAAACTATACTATAGATTGGGCATTGTTTTATTTATGATGATGCATGGATGCTACTTTCGAAAAAAATCCGACTTTATTTTAGTATTTTCGCTATCCGTTTAGGGCTGAGAATATCATAAACCGATGAAAGTGCTCAATACGATAGATAAACAGTCAAAATCCACACGTTCTATAGGGTGGGTCATTTATTGACGTCATTTGGAAGTGCGTGTTAATTCGACATTGGCAACAGTGACGCACCTCATATAATAACAGATAAGTAGCATCGATTCTCTGCGGTAAGAAATGGATCGTTCTACGCAACGTAACAACGTTGAGAAATATAGAAAAATGATTTTTGTCGATCATCCTTTCGAATGAAGCTAATTTTCGTCCTGGCGATTTAGCTGTAGCGGCACATGGCTAGACGGATATCTGTTTATTTCAAGCTATTTTTTTAAAACATTTAATCCCTCAGTAATTTTGAAATTTAGTCCAATTTTCGGTTTTGTGAAGTAGAGATTTTCGGCTCTCGGGTAAGCTTTGTCTGCGGTCTTTCCTTGGTATTGGGGAGGGGAAGGTCAAAAAGAGTAGAGTAGGGGGTAGAGCCTCAACAGAACAGCTTGATAAGTTGATATTTTTATAAACTGTTGAAATTTTATCGAAATTTGATAATCTCTAGACAAAGGATTCGAGGCTTACGCTAGACAGCTTACTCATAGTAGTACGCGCCGATCTGAACTGGCCTGCCAGCAGCCATCGTACCTTTTCCCAGGTTGAGGGCAAACCCGAATTAATCTGCACAACAAAAAGACGGGCTGTCTCATTCCTAGAATTGAACGATCAAGAGATCCAAACGAGACGAAACCCTTGTTAATCTGTATTTTCGTTGCGATGCTTCCGAGCAAATAAAAATTTCGACACGCATTCAATATAAAGGACTGTAGGATCTGTTGTCGTGAAAATTTGCAAGTATTCTGTTGAAAACTAATGATCCCTAAAAGAGTGACTGTTTAATGTGGGGTCTGAAGTGGTAGAACTATTGATTCCTACTTTTTTCAGAATGAAGATGATAACGCGTGGTGGATGGAATGCACTGTATAGACATGTAAACAATTTTTTTATGATTTTAAATTATTCGAAATTTATATACTTTCAAAAATATTCGGTGATATAGCTTTAACATAAATTTCAAACAGAAACTAGCAGATGGCCCACCTTATAAATAGCAACTTTCTTCACACATTCCACTTTTCACATTTTTTTTAAAGCTAAAATTCCAATGAAATTTGTTGCTAATATTTTTGCTTTGTGAAATATTATCCAAATTTTTTTTGTGTGTGTTGATAATGGAAGTTTTAATAGCAATTTTTATGACTAGCTGATGAAGCTCATCATTGTGTAACTAAGAATAAAGATTTTCGCTTCAATTATTATTTATAGAACGTATTCGAAAGAATGTTCAAGTCTCGAGAATTATTTAAGGATATTTTATCGCTCCGATTGACAGCAAACTAGCTTGTCGATAAAAATTTGTGATGTATTGTTTGTGATTAATTTTCAAAAAGTTGCCTTTCAGTCGCAAAGACCACATGGACAGGAACGAGGTAACGAACGCTGAGGGTCTTCTAAAAAGTTGGATCAACCTATCAAAGAATCGAGGGCTGGTGATTGCTGGCAGGTGACTCTGTTTAACGAAAATAGGGTTGCTGTCCATTTTCTATTTAGTCCAGTCAAATGAAGTGGTGAAAATGTGGTCAATCGCGCATTTTAGGTAGGCTGGCAAAATTCATTGCAATCTGTAGTGGGTCTACTAGTGAACTTCAGTTCAGGTTTCGTTGAGGTCGCAGATTCTCATCTTGAAAAGAAGAAAACCTAAGACACCTCTATTTTAGCAACCGTGGCTCAAAACAAAATAATCCTAAACTTGCCAGACATGATGAAAAGAAAGAATGAGACACCTGTGTATCTCGGGAATAGTTGTTTCCACAAAAAAGTTTCTTCAGACTAATCAGACATCTTGAAAAAAGAAGAACCGTGGCTCCTTCAATGAATTGCGAGACTCGACAGGCATTGAAGGTTTACTCCTCCACGAAGATCGCACGAGACGCACGGTTAGGGCCTCCATTTGATTTGAGTATAAGTCAAAAATACAACAACAACAAATTAAAACATTACCCTGTTGTATATGCTTCAATAGTTAACATTTATTTACAGGTTCAACTATGATCATAAAAAATATATTTTCTGTGTCTTTGAGAAAAAGTTCTGGACTCACTTAAGTGAATAAAGATGAACAGGTCTAAGAAAAAGACCTCTGTGTTAAAAATCGGACGACAGTCAGCCAACTCCCCGCTTCTTTGAGGGGCACTTGCACCAAGGCAGCTGTGCAAGGAGCGAGCGACACCTCAGGGAAGCCCATTGCCACTCGCGGCAACACCCAGGAATAAGCCTGCTGACACAGTTACCGGTGTGACCTCTCTTCCAACACCACCTTCTCTCCAAGTACTACCAAACCCCGAAAATTCTCCACCGGTGCTTACAAGGACAGAAGGGTTACCTTCAAGGTCGTAAAGAGGCTGAACATTGCGGCCTTAAACAATGTATCTCAGGCGTACAAATCATCCCTTGAATGAGTCAAAAAATTACCAAGACCCATAAACGATCCAGGTCGAATGCAAGCTCGATTTGAAGTTTGGCTCGGATCGAAAATCGGAAGCAACTTCCAGGAACGATATACCAAATCGTCCAAAACCCCGGGCATAGATATCGGTCCAGCCATCCTCCCAGCGGTTACTGCGCAAAGACGAGCCACTTTGCGCTTTTTTGTTAGAGCCAAATAAGAGATTTAATACTCACAATTAACAGATAAAATAAGTAGATTACATAAGGTAATATTTGCACGTGTTTTCTTTATGAAGAAGGTATTAAGACGTTCGTCTTTGTTGTTGCAATAATCGATACTGCAAATAAAACGCGAACTTTTTTTTAAAGAAAACCTTGAGTGTATTTCGCAACAAAAACAAAGCATCCCATGGATTGTTTTTGTTTTTTTTAAATATACGCCATTAATTATTTTATAAACCATTACTTCATATTAAAAATTATCATTTAATACTTAACGAGAGAGAAAAATTTTGTAATTTGCTGAAATAAAAATAAATGTTTTAAGTGTCCTTGTTGGCCCTTGTTTTTTTAATTTTCTAATGGTAAAGGAGTACCGATACCATTAGTGAATGGAGGACCTAACCACGCACATTATGCGGTTTCGCACGCGGCAGGCTGTGCAAGGGTGTCTTCAGCAATCAGCACCCATATCAGGCGAGCCCGTAATGAAGCAACGTGGTCCAAAGTGAATGTACGGGGCCACCTTTGAGATAAGCTTATTCGTTGTGCATACGAACAGCCATTCAATAAAGTAGGACACACAGCCGGGTGTATGGTTTTTTATTGTATTGATTTTGTTTTGAAATTTTGGATGTTTAAAGAATTTATTATATGATAAATAAGAACGAAAATTTGGAATAGAATAACCGCGACCGTATCCCCGCCATCTGAGCAAGACTGCATTCAATCTACATCTTTTTAGTGTTCGAATTTTTCTGCACGACATGAAATGATTTTTGCCTCGTCTCGTCACTGACGTTCCTGAATGCCTTCAGGACTTTTTTCGTCTCAAGGAGTTCGAAACACTTTTAAACGACTTGACAACTGAAATTCAAGTAATCTTCCACTTTAAAAAAAACCTATTTTAATTGGGGCATTTCCTCCCTTCACCCCTTTTAAATCACATTCATGACTCATCATTCATTTCGATGAATATCTTCTCCTCCCATGAATCACCTCCCACACTGCTGAGTCATGTCTTCTTCAAATGGATACCAAATATGTATGTTCTAGCATTTTTTCTTATAAGGTTCATAGGTTTATGGATCTTTGATAGTAAGGACCATGCTTTCCATCATTTTATTAAGGTATGCGTTAAGACAAGCAATACGGAAGTATGGTCAATTTCCAGGCATGCAAACAGTATACGAAGTGTGGTAGTCTCGGACATGGTTTTTTTTAAAGTTTTTTTATGGATTTATCTATTAAAATAAAAACACTTTGATACACTCAAAACAAAATCAAAAGCATTTGTTTCGTCTTAGCAATTGTTTCTCAAGACGAAAACCATTCTTCTTGTAATGAAACGCTCCTTGAAATACCAATTAGCTGTTTCTACAGGGATTCGCGATATTTAATGTAAGTATCAAGTTTTAGACTTTTCACTTAGAGAATCTAAACCTTCAAGATTATAGTATCACAAAGTCTTCGTATGCATGTATCGCAACACTACCGTATGTATCAACCTGTTTATTTGATTCACATCATTGAAATAATGTTTGGCATGGAAACCCATAAGCAAAGGATATGTGAGTACATTTTAACAGATAAGAATCCAAACAATATGTAATTGCCTTTAAAATGAAATCCACATAATTTCCATATCAATTTAATTCGTAGTTTACCATCCTTCAAGCATTTAATCGGAAAATAAACTGTTCCAAAAACCATTCAATTCAAAACTAGTTGCAAAACTAAAATTTATCTTTTTTCCCTATGTTTGCAAACCTTGTATTTAACATTGTTATACGTTGATATAATTTCTTTGCACTAACTACATTATCTTATCGCTTGCGCGTTCTCAACAAAAACAACGAAGATCAAATATTTAACTTGCAATAAAAACTGATTCGTTTTTTTTGTACGACAAATATCTCACTAGCCTAGCCTAGAAAGCCTAACATTAGAGCCAAGTGTATCTTAAATGCGACCATTGGACTTATGCAAAATAGATATACGTATCTACGCGTTAATGTGAGTCAGGCAGGTGTGACTATCATTAAATAATTAATCAAGCATAATAAGTAGTATGTATTTTCTTTATTCATTGTCTCGTTGAATATGTATACATATATGAAATGAAACATTTGAATTTGTTAGCACCTTAGGGTCCAAAGAAAAAGAATGAAATTATGTTTTTTCTTCGAATGGCCATGCTTTTAGATCGTTGTAAATTTGGACGTGATTTTGAATTGAATTCAATGGAAACAAAATTGAAAAGGTGCTCATGGAGATTTGAACAATGATGTGATTAGGCATCATGTCTTTAGATGGTCGGTTGTTAATTAATGCGAAATAACATTAGAAACGCGGCACGTTGTTAACATATCCTACATCTAGAAGAAAAAGCTTAACTGACTTTAAGTCCGGTCCAAACCAATTTCTTTGGGCATCAACTTGAACTTGAGGTTGCACTGAATCCGAGTTTTTTTTAGATTTTGGAAGTACATTTAGAAAATAATAGGATGGAATCATATTCGAGGGGTGATCAAAAAGTAATGAGAATCACAATAAAAAACGGTGACGACAGTTACAAAAATAATTTATTTTTCTACATAGTCTCCTAACAAGGCAATAAAATTTAGTCCATCTTTTTTCTAAACCCAGGATTCCCTGACTAAAATTTTTTTGTCTTGACCCTCCCAAAACGTCTCAACAGCGGCCATCAGTTTACTATTGTCTTCAAATTTCTTGCCTCGGAGGTGTTGCTTGAGACGAAGAAAGAGGTAGAAGTCACTGGGAGCTAGATCTGGCGAATAGGGTGGGTGTTCCAGCAGTTCGAGTCCCGTTTCTTGAACGGCAGCCATCGCAACTGCGGCTTTGTGAGCCGGAGCGTTGTCTTGGTGAAACAGCACTCCAGCTCGCAGTTTGCCGCGTCTTTTTGCCTTAATAACTTCCCGCAATCTTCGTATTTGGTCCGCGTAGTAACAGCCCGCAATAGTAGCTCCCTTTTCCAATTATTCCATCATAATTATTGCTTCGGCGTCCCAAAAAACAGACTCCATAACCTTTCCCCGAACTTGACACTTTGAACTTCTTCGTTGTTGGTGAGGAGGCTTGCTTCCAAGTCATCGATTGTTGTTTGGTTTCAGGATCAAAATGGTGGATCCAGGTCTCGTTCATAGTCACGAAACGTGACAGAAATTTTTTCCGATCTGCTTGGAACTTTTGGGGATTCCACCTTGAAATATCGACTCGTTTTTTCTTGTGCTCGTCGGTTAACATTCGCGGTACCCAACGCGCTTCGTATATACCTTTTTCATCTGCGATTCGTCCACAAGGATTGTTCAAACGCTACCGTATGAGATCCCCGTGACCTCAGCTACATGTCTGACGGTCACTCTTTGATCTGCCAGCACAACATCTTCAACCTTTTTCACGTTATCTTCAGTGTGGGACGTAGATGGGCGTCCTTCGTGGTGTTCATCTTCAGTGGATGTTCTTCCCAGCTTAAACTCCCTGACCCAGCGTGCAACTGTGGAATACGGTGGAGCAGAGTTCCACAATGTTTCCTCTAAATCGCTGTGTATGTCTTTGGTAGACATTTTTTTTCAAACAGAGGTACTTAATGACTGCTCTAATTTCGTTTTTCTTTTGATGTTATTCCTTCGCCGGTTCGTATTCAACTGAATGTCCCTCCCGTGAATCGTAGTCTATTTATATAATTTTTTCATCCTGACTTAGTGAGTCTATAAGCAAGCGAAAAAAAATTTTGTTGAATTTTTATGCGGACTGGAAATAACCGTTTCTCACTACTTTTTGATCACCCCTCGTAAGTGCCATTCTAACGTCCTAACAAGGATATGCGTATCTTTGATCCTCTATTGTGAATTTATCCTGTATTTATGACATCAAATGGGTTGAGACTTATACATATAACATATATTGCTGGTTGAAGATGATATCTTGTTAACTTTTTTAAAGAATTTCAAAACTTCAGTATTACGAGAACAACGCTTTGTATACAAGAACTTATTTCAATTCTGATTGTTCGAGCCAAGATATTTTTTTAAAAAATATGACTCACCTTTTGGATAACAATAAAACACATTTAATTGGCTGCTAGTTTAAAATTTTACTTTACCAGCAGCTCAAGTTCAATTCCATGCTTTTCTTTGAGACAGAAAATAGGATTTCTCAGCCTAATTAAACTTTTTCCCCAACTCACTTGAACCAATTTCAAAATCGTTTACGCTTTCCCCTAAAATCATTGAAACCTTTTCCCGAGACGCTTAAACTTATTCCGACCAACTTAAACATAGTTTCAAGTCACTTAAACTTTTCTTAAGTCGCTTAAACATATTCCTAAGTCACTTAAACTTTTCCCACCTAAGCTGCTTACTCCGTCAAAATGAACATTGAACAAATTTTTATGGAACGTGGGGAAATTTTAAAAAGTTTTTACAGTGATGCATTTGATCAAGAAATTGGGATTCAACATCTTAAAAATGTGGCTATGTTTTTTGACAGTTGAAAAAGTTTTATTTTACATTATTTTCAGAGGAAACTGGTGCAGCAATTTCGCAGAATTTTTATTTATAGTAGGTGTTTGTATACTTTCAATAGAGATATCTGTCAATGTAGCAGTCGAATTTCAATGACATTTTGACATTATGTTTAATTTACTGAGGTAAATCTCCACGTAAAGACTTACATCTGAACAACGTTACGAAATAGTGGAAATTTATTTCCGAAATTCGCATTCTGTGATTCAAACTTAAAGAGGAGTTCGTACAATTTATGGTGCTCATAGTCGTCCATTTGAGCAGCGCCTACGCAATATGATGGAACGATTTATGTCCATGTATACTTTATTGGACAATGTTCATCCAACACGAGCTCGTACAGTGCGTACCGAGACAGCTATCCCTGCTGAGTGTGTGACTGTGGATCGAAATTTATCGATTCGACGCCGTTTTCAACAACGTGGACTTTGTCCGTCCACTAAATGGGAAACTTGTAAGAAAGATCTTAAACTAAAGCCCGTTAAGATCCAACTTATGCTGCAATTAAAGAATTTATTGGAATTCGAACCGCATCATATCATTTTCAGCGATGAGGCTCATTTCTGACTTAATGAGTTCGTGAATCAGCACAATTGTCGTTTTTCGTGTGAGGATAACTTTGAAAAGTCCAATTACATTCCCCGAAAAAAGTCACTGCGCATCACGGTTTGCATGCCGATGCCAAAGTTGATCCTTTCTTTTACAAAGCTGAAGATTAAATTTCAATCGTCTGACGAACAAATGGTTTCAACAGGATGGCGCAAAATGGCATACAGCGCCTGAATCCATTGGTTTACTGGTTCGAACCTTCGATGAACTAATCATCTCAAGAAATTAACGCTTATGTTTATGCTTTGTGGTCGCTTCAATTGGTAAGACAAGGATTTTCAGCATTATTTGACTCTCGAAATTGTTTTCTTGTCAGTCAAGACTTCTAAGGTTTTGTGATATTACGCCCAATTGTCATTCGAAGAATGTTAGAAATATATCGCAACAAAAAGGACACCACAACACTTCATGCAACCTTAAAAAAAAATACTGCTAATAATTACGCCACAACCTCAAGACTAGCCAAGAAACCGACGTCACCATTACCATTATATAACTTGATTATTTCCAGTCTAACATATACAATGAAAAAAAAAGCAAAAAAAGGCTTGACGACATCCCCAAATGACCCAGATATGTCATGAGTTTTATTAGTCTTTTGCTGGATTTATTATGGAGTGTCTAGTACGTCGCGACATTCAGTCTATCGTGTTTGCTCCTACTTCCCGTTAATATTGTATAAGTCGCGAAATGGGCAAACAAGGACTATTGTGTCCCGGTGTCCTGAATTTCAATACACTTGCTTGACACACCACACATTCAATATTGATTTCGCATTGGCGAAAAGCTTTTGTGAAAATGGTATCGAGAGAATTCGCATCAATGGGAAATGTCCTGTAAATTTGCAATTCAATTGTGTTGAGTCAAACAAACATTGATATTTTATTTCCAGATGATTTGACTTAATAAACGACATAGGTTTATGTGTTTTTGTGTCTTTAATGTAGTGAATTCGGTAGTTTTCTTTCTCTATATTATTGGCATGAAAAACATAAAGACAATCTGAGTCAGACAGTTCTATAGATTGAAATGCGGATGGGATATGTTCACAAAATTCTTGGAAACTCATACTCTTTCGAAAGCTAGATAATTTTCATAAAAACACTTTACTAACATAGTTTTTGATGAAATGGCAGAAAATACGTAGTGTCTCAAAGAACTGCTTCATTCAATACTGAAAGCATTGTTATAAATCTGTAAAGAAATTAGTGTTGCTAAGAGTTTCAAGACGTCTAGTCCACGAGCTAGTCAACAGCCGAATTCTTTCAACCTATCGAAGACAAAAAGGATACTAATTACTAGAACGCTTGCTCGATTCGGCTGGACGCTTGAATTTTTTTACCACCGAACAAGTTTTTAAAGAATCACGGGAGACATTAGGAGTAACAGTTCGTTTTATCACTGAAGAGTTAAAGATTTCAATTGGGAGTGTACATAGAATTTGCATGATCATTTGAGAATGAAAAAGATATCCGCACGATGGGTACCAAGAATGCTACCGGACGCACAAAAGCAAACGCGACTCAAGGATTCGAACAGCTAGCTCATTGGAGTTGTTCCAAAAAGATCCTGATCGTTTTTTGGTTCGATTCATAACTATGGATGAAACTCTGACTCTGAGACAAAACACCAATGAATGACATGGAAAAGAGACCATCATCTTCAACCCCAAAGAAATTCAAACGATTTTTGTGTGCCGGAAAGATCATAGGCTCGCTTTTTTGGGACAGCCAAGGAGTTATAACGACTGAATACCTTGATCATGGTGCTAATATAAAAGGAAAGGTGTATGTAGAAGAAATAAAAAAAACTGCACCACGAAATTCGTGAAAAACTACGAAAAAAACTCGCGAAAAAAGGTATGTTTCATCAGAGCAACGCACCGGGCCACAAGTCTGCAATTGCCATGGCAGCAATCCAAGATGCTGGCTTTGAGATTCTCGAGTATCCGTCATATTCAAGGGACTTGGTCCCCAGTGATTTATACTTACATATTTCCGCGGATGAAAGACCATTTGAAAGGCATAAAGTTTGACGATGACGAAGAAGTGAAAGCCGCCGTGAACGATTAGAAAAAATATTTGTTAAATTTATTAACCTAGAAAACATAGAAAAATAAAATTATAGTAAACCTAATCATCTTCTAAAGTGGATATTCTCAATACTTTTTGAACGCCCCTCGTATACTGTGTTTAGGGGCCATCCATATATTACGTAGCACTCCAAGGCGAAGGGAGGGTATTTGAAAATTTTATTGTTGCTCGACACACCTGATGGACTTGGCCAAGGTCCAAAAACCTATTGGTTGTGATATGGTTCTCTACAATCGTTTCTAACCCAGCTTGCGAGTTTGTATACGATTCCGCTTTGGAATCATAATGGACAATGCACGATGACGATCGCACGACCAAGCTGCTATGCTACACTCAAGCGCATAAGATCACACCCACTTGAATTCATGGTTAATTTAGTTTTATAATCGTCTCTCGCGTAAATGTTGATGTATATTTTCGATTAAGTTGTGTTGTATCAAAAGTATGTGTATTTTTTTTCAAGAATTCCTTCACCTTTGCCACTTTTTGAAGTAGTTGTTAAAATAAAGCAACAGTTCAAGCAGTTGCCGCGTGCCACCTACAGTGCAAAGTGTGCAGATATTTCAGTGGAAGTGACGATTGCAATTTAATGCTTGCAATGAGTTTATGAAAATGTCTATAAAAATCTTGTTGAGACATTTTATATTGGATTTTGATTTAGGTTATAATAAATGGATATAAAACTATAAACTCCATTTTATAGATTTAGAAAGTACCACCTCAAATGCTTCGACAATTCATGCGAGATTTTAATTAGCAATTAGTGACATTTTCCAGTCCCTGAAATAGTGTAATTTGCAAAAAAAATGCTAAATAAAGCGATAAGAAGTCGTTAATAGAAATCGCTCAAAATGGTGAAGTTGAAACGGACAGAAGCTGGTACAAAGTCATACGCAGATTTCCATTTCCTATGATTAATCATGTCGTTATAAGTAAGTAATCTTCATAATGTTGAAACATTAACATTTTTGCAAACTTTCGACGTGAAACTATTCATAAATTCTATTTTCAATTTTCCTATGTATATCATCGACCAGAACGACATACTCGTAAAATCTGTTATCGTTGTAGAAAAGAAGCAGAAGAAACTTCTACTAAAACGAAATGCATCGATAATTTCCGTTCTATGCTCAGTGACTTCACGTTCTAAGCAAGACCCTAAACAACGGAAAATATGGTCTAGCAAACATACTGAAAATGGCTTTGACTAAAGAAGTAGCACCACATACTATGTATGTACATGCCTTCCAGGGTTTTGATTTCATCGCATTAACAGCTTTAGAAGTGGCTTGTCTGGTCAACCACTTAAATAGTGTCAACTTTTGTTGTTACTTATATCGATTACGTAAATGACTACAATACCAGATGCTTTTGAATCTGAACTACTAGTTTCCGATGGGTGAAATCAAATCGTATCTTGTCTGCATTCGAAAGTAGAGGGAGTTCGGTTCTAATGTGTCTAATAAATTAAATTGTCTCGTTGAGCAACAAATGGTTTTTGTTAAATATGTAAACTTGATGCATTTTTTATAGATACAGATATTTTTTTCTGCGTTGCGTTCCAGGATGCCCTTAAAAGGAAATAGATACACGAATGAAAAATGGGTCAGCAAACCGAGTAGCCGATTTCTTTGATTCTTCAATGGAATTGGATATCCTTGCAGAAACAGAGCTCCACACATGTATATAGTCCAGTCAAATAGTTTTAAGAAAGGCCGAGCTTCTAAGTAAATCGAAGTGAAGTTTGAAAATAATATATCTCCTTCAATCAGGCAAACAAGTACCTACCTTGGAGTGATGCTAAACAGCAGGGTAAGCTTTAAAACTCACTTGTCTCAAGCTAATGGCATCTATAGTCAAATCTTACACGAATGTTCTACAATATCGGTGGACTTAGCTACCACCGTAGTCAGCTCTCCTATATGGGAGGAAGCCAAAGAAGGGTCATACCATAGATTGAAAAGCTCATCGAAACTTACAAAATGATTGCTGCAAAAACGGCAAGAACGGTGGGACCACTATATGAAGGATTGTTGGACACACCGCTTAACACCTGGCCTGCAAGAGTGGCTCGAAAGATGGCATGACTAGGTAAACTATCATCTGACTCAGTTCCAGGACGTGGAGACTTTTGGGTAAATTTTGATGGCTTTGTGCGCAATATTGTAACGTTTTGGCCCAACCGGCAACGGCATCTCGAAGAGCACACCTTCTTCAATTGCCTACGATGTAAAGATGAAAGAGGCCATCCATATTTTACGTAACGCAACTTTTAGAGACTCTCTTCTCACCCCTATGTAGGACTTAGTAATATTTTCAGAGACCCCAAAGCCCCTTTATTACGTAACAAATTCATCGTACCCCCTTAGACTGTCAATTATTTTAATCACAAAATATTAAAGCAATGCAAATACTTCTAACCAAAAACCCTTTTTTCATTTATTATAAAAAATAAAATAATAATAAGGAAAGTAACTTTTAACTTATTTAACCTAATTTTAAATTTTGTTACATAACAATTTGCTAGACCCCCCCCCCCCCGCTCCTTCTCGCTCCATGTAACACTCAGTAAAATTTTCAAATACCCTCCTTTCCCCTTGGAGTGTTACGTAATATATGGGTGACCCCCAAGGGGACGTGCAGAAAAACATATGCAAGCCGATAATATCTGCTGAAAATTGCTGTGCTAGTTAACTGCTACGCGTACCCTATAATTCAATGGTTGACGCTTGCGCATATTGAACAAAAACAGGCAACTTACGGAGGACAGCTAAACGCAGAGTTTTCTTCGTTCGCTTCGCCGTCCTGCGTGCTAGTTTCCGGTGAGTGCTGCCCTAAAAATCTAGATAAACAAAGCATTTGAATGATCATTCCATCTTTACGAATTTCATAGTACGATCATTCAAATTACCATTCAGATTATCATTGACGAATGATCGGTGTTGTTTTTATCATTGTTTGCTAGGCGTGAAATTGCCAAAAAACAAGTCCAAAAAAATCATCAAACTAATACTATTTCTTTAATCATTTACAGAGGATTCCATTTTGAATTTATTATTCATTCAATGTAAAAAAAAATTAAGAAGCTCTTGTGTTAATCTAAAAGAGTTACGATGATCTTTCATTCAATGATCATTCATTCAAGGATCATTCGTACAATGATCATTCGTACAATGATCATTCGTTCAATGATCATTCGTTCAATGATCATTCGTTCAATGATCATTCGTTCAATGATCATTCGTTCAATGATCATTCGTACAATAATCATTCGTTCAATGATCATTCATTCAATGATCATTCGTTCGTCTGTCGTAATGCAGGTCGAATTAAAGTGGATTCGTTCGTGGTTGTGAAAAAGTGTTTGCACTATCGATTGAGGAAAATAACCGAGCAAGAAAAGGACATGTGGCGGAACCAAGTTGACGCAATTGTCGATAACCGGGATCAAAATTTCGGCGGATCAACTACGGCAGGACTCAGTCATATAGGGCGTGGATTTAGAGCAATCGAACTGCCTTTAATAAGCGAAAACTATTCTTAAGAATTCGATCGTCATATATGTAGATGGTCCATCTAGAAGCCATCGTGGAGTTTATAGAAGTGAATATTTGGAACAATTAATAGTTGAAGACTAATGGGCAAACGGATGAGAGGAGGATAGTGTTGGACAAAGAGAGGTTAAGAGCCATGAGTAAATCATCCGAAATTTGAACGTTTCCTACGTTTTATGATGGAAGGAAAAGAGACCCTTACCCGGACAACGATACAACGAGATATTTGTACCACAGTTTCAAATGAATAAATGACTGTGGAGAATAAAGTGTTGCGAAATTCCTGACTATTGAAAGCAATTTAGATAGAGATCAATTGTGGAACGACACCCAAACTTGAAGACGTTTTTATACCTTAAAACTCATGCTGATAGCCTGGACTCCTATCCACCAATTTTTTGGGTTATTTTGGTGAGTACAGAATGAACTGATTATGCGTGGATATTATAGGAATGTATATTGCAACTTTAAGAGATTTGACGTGGGATCTGGGATTTAATGTTAACAAAACTCCAAGCGTTGAAGAAGCCAAATCATGAAAAAATCATACATGTATGTTAAATCTGTTATAAAAAAAATTTCAAAATAGTCCTGAAAATGAAAAGCATAGTCATAAAAGACTTTATTTTATATAGAGGGAATAGTGTTCGTTTTGTTCTACTCCAAAAAAAAGCAACACGCATACAATTGTATCTTTTATGCCGTGATTTTATCATGGAAGTTCTATTAATAAATTCCATGAAAATGGCGAAGCGCCCCGATAATAAATACTGAAAGTCCCAAACTTGAAGAGAAATAACACAAAAAAAAACTGCACGTAGTCGTTGGATATAGGAGACAAACCTGGGAGGACTCGTAAAGATGATTGTACGAAAATAAAATACGACGCACCTAAAGTATCTAAACGTGCACGTACGTTTTATATATGTATCGCAATATTTATAGATTCTCATCAAACGCATGCGATCTGATTTCCCAAGCTTTGCAGGCACACAACACCACGATGATGGCGGAAAGGAAGAAGCCCTTCGAACAAGGGTGGTGAATTTGCCAACCGTATATGTATGAACATGCTTAGCCGGGTTCAACTTCTTTTAATAGAGGAATCCAACGAAGACGTTCCGATGCGCATTTTCATTGTGGGGGAGCGCAAGCACTGTGAAAGCAGCAATGCATGCATCCATCGAAGCAGATACAGTGTGTTGCTATGTATCTAGGTTCTAGCCGAACTGTTTCTTATGCGTCTGCAGCAGAGTTTCTGAAACTTTTCAAGGGCAAACACAGTATTTGGAACGACACTTTCGGATTTCCTCGACTTTGATTCGAGTCGGAAATAAGCCAAGGTTTTAGTTACCATCAATTGAGAAACGTTTATTCACAGAGAACCATATGTAAACAATATATTCAGAACATGTTTTCAATGCGCGAAAATGTCCCTTTTTTCAAATCAACATCCGCAAGAATCGAAAATCCACTTCAACGATTGCGTAACACTGAAAACCGAGTTGGATACACCGAAGAAAATCCATTTTCTTTAGACACATTAATTTAATGATGCGAGCAGATCAGGAGAGTTGTCCGGAACGTAAAAGATAGAATAACTAAGTGTTGTTTTTCTTCCGCAAATGGTGCTTTCACAAGCGAATTTGTACGAACAGATATACGTGCATCAATTGGAGATGTTTTTTTTTCAAAATTTATCTGTTACAACTTTAACTACTACTACTAAAGATACTCGTCCATTATGCTTGCCGAACAATTTGAATAGAGCTTGCTGATTGGAAAAGGTATGATGCAATGAAATGCGCTTCAATTTGAATCGATTTCCAAAGCAATTCTATACTTGACCTGGTTATGTTCTTGTATTTCCAATATTTCTGTTTTTTCGTGATGCTTTATTTACAAGTAATTTGAGAGATCATCAAGATGATTGGAAGTTCGTAAATAAAAGCTAAAGGCGGTACATTAAAAGCCATGGTTGGCAATATGAACATCAACGAGGATATAAGCGAATAAAATGCTGTATAACCTCAAGCCATGACCATGATACGCTGGAAGCGGTATTGGCTGGTGCATTGTCTACGGTCATCGACAAACGGATCGGATGGACATGCGGCTGTTAATATGGAGCCGATTAGTAGAGAACGAATTTTGTATCTTTGTGTGAAACTAATAGCAATCCATCAAATTTAAGGGGTTCATAGTACTTATATTCTCAAAAAATCGATTTCCATATGAAAGTATAGTACTTCAAGAGTATTCCCACCATACTTGAAGTAAATTCGAGCAACATTACCGAAATTATAGAGATTTGAATACCGCGCGGTCGGTAAGTACGCTCTGCCTTACTTAGCGTATTATACGCATACAGCGCGGTTCTACCGCGTAAAATCAGCTCCTTTCTTTTTCATCAAACACCACAACATCAAAAGGATGCTCTGGACATCGCGAATATGGCGAACAAATTACTGTATGGACCTGGAATCGACGACTCGATGTAGGTCGCTAAAAATAACTTTAAATCATAAAATCGCGGTTAAAAAAACCTTAAACGCAGTTTTCTCAAATTTTTTTTCCGTGCGGTAGGCACGATTGCTCGAGAACAAATCAACCGATTTTGCTGAAATTTTTCACAGTTCCTCTTTATAGTATTAACTCGTGCTTGAACGAAGGGATTTTCATTCGGCTGACGCATTTTTGTTTTATACGAAAAAAAGAATATTTTAAAAACGATGAGAATGGGAGAAATGCGAAAAAAATATGAGACGAAAATTCATTCAAATCCAATTCAAAACTTTAAATTTCATATTTTTTTTCAATTCATTCGTTCAAGCACTAACCAAGGGCATAAAGTATAAGAAATTTTTCGATTTGAGATGAACCTGCACCGAAATATTCTGCCTACTGCGCAAAAAAGATTGGACGAGGAAAACTGCAGCAAAATCGACAATTTTCAATGTTTCTAGCTGATATTTTTTAACAACTTCTTGAAATACTAAACTTTTATGTGTGTAAATTTAAAAAAAAAACAGATTCTTGGTTTTTATAATACAATTTTTCGAAAAAGTTGCTTTTTTCCCTTAAAAACGCCATAACCCCTTAAGGCGGCCTTTTGCTGGAGTTCATTTGCAGTGTGAAAATGACGTTATCGGGGGTTGAACCCCGGACTTACATGCTGCAGTTGAAAACACCAACCACAAATGCTGCAAATCCTGTTTAAACGAGCGACAATACCGCGAAGGTTTGATACCAGCCCAGTGCAAATTAGCGATGACAGACGTGCTTTGGGGAGTCGTGTAAAAAATGAAACGCCGGAGATGCTTCTACAAGGAGATTCAGCTGAAAAAAGAGCCGCCAAGTGCGCTCGATTGCAGTGGTCATCGAAAATAACATTTTAAAAAATATAGAAAAATTGAATTGCTTGCAACAGAAAAAAAGCAGAACAAATTTTAATTTTCAGAAATAACAAACCATTTCGAAAAATTTAAGTATCAAAAGTTTGTCAACACAGTTTTTCATTTATAGTCAAAATCTTTTCTGTATGGTTCCTATCGATAATTTCTAAAAGAAAAGTATTTTGTAACGAACGAAAGGATTTTTTAAAAGAAAATGGACTTAACTAAAGTCCCACCCAAGCTACCTCCTTTTGGTCTATTTTTTAAAGAACGAATCGTTAAAAATCAGCAAAAATTAACAGACTGTCTGCGACTAGTCTAATTCGGAGACTGTTTTCACAGCTTGTTTAACGATGTATTGTAAAGATACTGCATGTGGCTAGAATATCATAATAAAAATATGTCTACCACAAACTTCGCGGACCCGTGTTTTTGTTTCCTTACAGATAATTTTTTTAAAAAAATTCTCTTAATTAAGAACTGATTTGTTTCCGCAGTTCAAGCTTGTGTAATTATTTGAATAAATTATTCAATATTCTGTACATATTTTTCAATAAATTCGCGCATACTTGCATAATGTGTCGCGCGATATTATGTTCCCAGGACAGGCAGGCACACCTACTGGCGCATTTCTGTCTCGTTACTCGCATTGACATACGATGAATCAAGCTGTTTGAAATGCAATCTATTTACAGTTTATGTTACATTAAAGTAAATACACTACAGTGGAAAGTGAAAACGATAGATATTATGAATATTTTTATAGGGAAATATAGATTTAAGTTACTCGGACTGCTGCTTCCGGTTACAGAGAGTGTAGAAAACGCTCAGCACATTTTATCCCCTATTTTTACATTTGTTTCAATAACTATTTTCTAATATGTAAATAGTGATGGTAACAATTCGGCAGGATCGTGAAATTTTTTCTTAGTTGGTATGTGTGAAAAAGCAATCAAATAAAGGATAGAAGAAAGACAACTGCTTTCTTAAAGAATGTGGTAGGAGCTGCACGACTGTGCACAGCAATTCACTTTCAATGTCGTCATCCAAATCATTTTTACAAGGCAGCATTTGAATCCTTATTTTATCGTATCCTTTCATTCATTCAAAAGCTCCGGCATTCGAAGCTTTTACAACCATATATATTCCGTGTAGAAGATACCAGACATGGGCAACTGTCATGAAAATGAATTTTCTGGTTTTGAGCTTACCAAAATCCATCTGTTGTTGCCATGATGCTTCAGACTAGCTGATATATTCTCTTTCAAGGTTTTCCCAATTACCGAATTTCGATACTTCCGTCACCTTTGAAATCCGAGCACAACTTCACAACTTGCATAAATTTCACAGAAACCAACTTTTCCACTTTGGTTCGGAACCTTTAACTTAACCAAACAGACTTTTACTTACACTACCACTTCTTTTTTCGATACTCTGAACAAGCGACACTTAAGCTGCACTAATGTAAAAATGCACTTTAATCCTTTTTGTTGAAAATATGCTCCAGTGCATTTACATTTGTTGCCGTCAAACTTTCGATCAAGGAAGAAACCCACCGTTTTCAAACATTCTCAATGCGAGAACTTCAATACACGGATCACATTTTTTTAACCGTCATCCCATCGAGGAAATCACAATCAAACTGGAAAGGCCAAAGGATGTTTGCCATTTGGCAATTTTATAAGCACATACACGCGAACACGAAACGAGTACACATACAAAACGAAAGGAAACTCGATATGTTTTCTTGAAAATGGTTTTCAGTAGGGCTCCGTGCCAAATACAAAATCTCCCCTTCAGTATCCATGGTAGCTACTTGCTTTCACTGCGATATCATTCATCCCCTAACCGAAAATTGACTTAGGGTGTGAGGCTATGCAAAGAGAGCAAAAGCAAGTGTGTTGGTTGTACTTCAAAAGCGTTGTAATGTGTTGCCAACTCACTTTTGAAAGGAACAATTGTGAAACCTTTCTTGGAATATTGCTTTGGGGGGGTTTGACATTGAAACTCCTTCACCCGCAAAATTTGGAAAAGCGAAATGTTACTCATATATCAAACCAATTTCATTTATTGATAGCTTCTTGATGTCGAGACTGATAACGAAGTGTTTATCAAAGGTGACTCATTGGAAATCTACTTAAAAGGATTTAAACTATCATTTTATAGGTTTCAAACTTATTTGCTGAGTATTTTTTTTTTTGGAATAGTTTAGTCATATTTTAGCGGCTAAAATATTTCATAGCTCTATAATTAGTTTTTGGAAACTGCATAAAAGTTTTTATCATTAAAAATGATTTTATGATCGTCCATTGAGCATTAAGTCACGAAATGCAAAAGCCTCACATAGCGATAGAGCGCCTCCCTCTAGTTAATGACAGCCAAGGTTTGAATCTCAGCTTTTGTATGGAAATTTCCACTCTGGAATAACTTTCTTTTTTATTAACTTAAACGAATCTATATTCAAATATCTATGGTAGCGGTTCTGCATTGCTACTCACTAGTTTTTACAAATTTCGTTTAGGAGACCAGTGGAAGCGCTAAGATGCGATCGTCCGTTTCCATTGGGATGCTTGGACCACCGCCCGAAACCACCGTTGTTGGCAACTGGAAAACGAGACGCGCTGGCTGAAGCGATGGACGTCCACCGGCATTGAAGATCATCAGAAAAAGAGTGGTTGAGAGGTTGAGAACGTATGAATTCGAGGTGGCAGGAGTCTAATGGGAGGTTAGATACTCAAATTTTGTTGTTCAGAGTCCTCATCCGCATTTATTCGTTCTCTAGTTTTGCACAATTATAAAATGAGCCAATACTATAACTAATAAACTATAAATGAATAAAATGTTCAAAGACGACATGACACGCGCGAGTGGGAAAAATAGTCCAGAAGGCGTCAGCGTCAACGAAATGTTTCACACACTCGAAAATGCTCGGAGAATGTTTCACGCACTCGAAATCCTAGTATTCAAGGTGAAAAATTGCTTATGCGAGTGCATCGCTATCACATTCCAGCGCGGCACCGGGATATGCCTGAATTGCAAGTGCTGATGCTTATGTACGGGGTTGCTGCTTGCGCACAGGGCAAAACAAGTGCAAAATATTATAAAATCAGTTTATGAAAAATAAGAATAGGAAAGATAGGACAGGTTAAGGACAAGAGCTCCGCCAAGCTGTCCAACTTTACACTCGATTCGAAAGAGCTACCACCTACCATATTTCCTGTATAGTCATGATCCTGCATCATAAGATTTCCACTTATTTCGACGTTTACAAAATTCTTTCCTTGAATAAACTTTCAGTGAGGATAAGGTCCTAAATTGGCACTAGATTTGGTATTTCGCATAACATAAAGAACAAGTGTTGTGTCAACAGGTTGATGAAATTACAAGAAAGATGGTAAAGGGTGATGGGAAAAAATTAAAAAGCCATTAATCAAATGCCTCATTATTTGTTTAAAAAAGTGGAGTTTTATTTCACAGTGCAAAACTGAACTGCCATCATATTGTGATGCACACTTGAGGTCCAACCAACTACAGTAGTGGCGCGGATAGGACGCATTTCATTGCCGAATGACGAAGATTTTCAGAGAACAAGGCTCAATTTGGGCTGATGCGCCACAGATGATGATGGGATACCCGAAATTACTTTTTTTAAAAAGCCAAAATTATATGCAGCATCTAAATTTCCGATGCTTATTTATGACGCGCAGAATTATGTTTTAAATACAATTTTTTCAGCATTTTAATGATTTTTCTGTATTACACACAATTAAAATATCTCATTATATTTTTATATTTAAAAGGAGCTTAGTCTAAACAGTAAATGTACTAAAATAAAAGAAGCAACGGCTGAGATCCTAGGCTACTTTCAGTTTAAAATTTTAATCGAAACAAACTGGCAATCCTAACCACATCAGAAAGGAAGCAATACACATTTATGAACAAGCTTGACTGGGTTGCGTTCGACCATTTGACGTTGCTGCTATCACTAAAGGGTAGTTTTTCGGCCGTTTGTGTCTGTGTAAAAATATGTCTGCACGCCGACGATTGTATTAAAGCTGACAAGGCCTTTGATATTTCGAACAATTTCCGACTTGTAAAAACGGTAAGTGGGTTAACGTCGGATGGTAGGTGCCTATAAAGGACAATTCAAAACAGTGAAAAATTAAGATTATTCCACTTGGTACCTGGCATACCTCCGACACCAGAACAGTAATGATAATTTCCTGTTTTAAAGTGATTGTGCTTTTCTTTTCTTTTTGAATGAAAAGCACGCTGAATCCTGATTATTGGAGCAGTGGTTCCAGATACTCAAACAACACTACGAGCATCAGGAAAACTGAATCGTATGCTCACATATCCCTTTCAGTAGCTTCCACTGAACTGTTTAGATTAAAGACTATTCAAATCGATTCCAGCAAACACAACGAAGCATCCAAAATACTATGAAGATATATACATATGTCCACTAGAAATATTTAGGGTGACTTTATGTCTCGCCTCGAAAAATTTGCACCCTCTGGGGAGGATAACGTCACATTATTGCCGAAAATATTTCGCGTGCATGAACAATTGAGAATTGCTTACCACACTTCCAACTATTCATTGTATTCGTGATTGTCTGCGTGTAGTACATATGATATAATTCCCAACACAATAATGATGTCTGTTGGTTAAAAGGATGATCGATATTTGGAGAGGGTATTGTGTGTTAAACAATTAATTTTCAACGTACACTTGCCATGTCGGGATGGATTTGCATGTTTATCATCCATTCCGGACAGTCATGAAGGAATTCTTACCACCGTAAATCCAGAAAAAGATTGTTTCATACGCGTGACATTCTTTTGATTTATACGGGAAAATGTGAACAATCAAATGAGCATGCGTGTGCAGATCGTGTGTGAAAAATATAAAATTATATCTATTGTCTTGAATGCGAAGAAATATACATATTTCAAAGATACGTACAGTTTTTTTCTCTTAACATTATCTTTAAATAAAATTGCACAGAATAGAGTTGCACTACTTTCTTGTTCTTGCAATAGAATACATTATATGCATTCACGGTCGAGTTTTGAAAGAAGATTTATATTTAAAACCGTTCTAACGACATTGAAAAAACATTCCTTTACCGTTCATGACCTCTCACCAGAACGAATAAAATTTTCTGCTAGTAAAACAAGTGTCATCACTAATTATCCTTCACCGATGTAAATTCATTATGCCCAACGATTTTTAGATATGGTGAACTATTATCATTGATTTTCTAATTTAGATAAAATTTTAGACTAACTATTCTCCAAAGGCAGTGCTTGCAAAATAATCAATAAACTTTTTATGTCCTGATTTGTGCATTCTTACAGTTAACAAGGCAAAGAAATTATTACCCAATTTCATACTTTTCAATTATCTCAAAATTTTGATGATCCATTATCTATTGTTGCAGATACATCTGCACCCAGAATAGAAGCAGTCTTGCAACAGAACGAAAAGAATTCTTGGTTTTTTCAGCAAAAATTTCTATAACGTTTAAACAAAATATTCAACCTATGATAGAGAACTATATTGGCAATTCATTTAGCGATAAAACATTTTCGATATTTCATCAAACGCAGAGAATTCACAAATATTACCAATCATTACCACAGACCTTCTTACACTACATACATAACAATTGATTCGGCTTCACAGCGATGGAGAGTACACATCGTCAACTTTGGAATGGTAAACTAAACATCAACATTGTCTATTGAAAACTCAGAATCTTAACTTAGTGTCATAATGATTACAGCGTCAGCTTCCTATGCACCTAATACCAGATTCGAGGCTGCTTGGTGACAAGTTTTTCTTTCGAAAATGGGGTTTGATGCCGGATTATCAGCTCAGGTAATAATCAGGGACAAGCGTGTTGTTGACCACTTCATCTCCTAGTATTTTTCTTTTTTGGTCAACTAAATCGGATAGCTTAAACATAACCTGAAAGCCCTGACCAAATTGCGACGGTTGCGCTATAAATTATTATGTTTTTTTTTGATTATGTTGACGAAAAAAATTAATTCCTTAGAATAACATAACGAAACAAGGAAATTTCCCTTGTGAAACTTATCTTCTCCACAAGATGTAGGCGAAGCGCCAATTGGGTAGATATGGAGGGCCTAACCACAGAAGATATGCGATGTCGCACATAATAAGCCACAGTAAAGTCGACCCAAACAGCATCATCTATGCCTGGCGAGTCAGTTGAGGTCGGTCGTTTAAGAAACGGTACAATCACTCTGGGAAATTAGTTTTGAGCGAATGTTGTGTTGTATTTCGCGATTTTTTTTTCGGGGTGGAAACATCACGTATGGTTTTCCCGTGTAATTTTATTTCTGCAAATGACTTGAAGACTGACTTATGCCAGTGTAAAAGAGGAAGGAGTGCTCGGGATGCACAAAATGACGATAGAAAGAAGCATCTGCATAAAAAGAGTAACCACTAAAGAGGATAGTCTTGTATTAAATTTTTTTCCATATTTTTTTAAAAATAATTCGATAGCTATAACATTGAAAAATGACTGTACAAAATTTCAAGTCAATATCTACGCTCTTTAAACTCATTTTTCTCGAATCACATTTTTTTGCTGCGCGTCGTAAAACTGCAAAATAACTACTGAAGAGATTTACTTCAAATTTTTTACAGATACTTATTCACTATTTAACGACGGAACGGGCCTAAATTTAGAGGAATTTTTTTTGTCATTTGGAGAGCTCTTTTTTCAAAAAGAAAACACGCAAAATTCAACCATCGAAATTTCAAGTGCGTGCCAAATTGTCTAAAAATTTTTTTTTGCTCTAAATTTAGGCCCGTCCCATCGTTTATGATCTAAATAAATAGAAAATATTTGGATATTTGCCTTCAGATCAATATTTTGCCCGCAATTTTACGGGGTGCGATTGGAATTTTTTTTTTGATGCTGATGGAGTACTTTATTGAGGCGGCCGCCATTTCGTTTTTTTCTTCTCTTCAATAAACTAAAATATTTTCTCTTTAAATATTAATAAACAAATAAACAAAGTTTCAAGTCAATACCTTTTGTCGTTCTTTTTGTACATCAATTTAAATAGCATCCATTTTTTCGGGCTCAACACTAGACTTCATCCTTAAAGCGCTTGCACAGAGGCTGCAAATAGGCCCTGGCTAATGGAGAAAAAACTGTAGGACAAACAGTCAAGCTTGGCACACATTGAGCTCTAAATGCATCTCTATACGAGCCGTGAAACATTAAGTTTCATCACATCCGCACTGTCAGGACACTGTCTGATAACATGCAGAAAGATTAGGCGTTCCATTCTACGATTTCTGCCGGAACTGTAGATCGAAGGAAGTGGAAGAAATGGTCCAACATTTTCTGTTCGATTGCCCAGCACTAGCCAGAAGACGCATGCAAACCCTAGGCTCACACTTCCTGGATTACCTCACGTAAGTAGCTAATTTAAATAAAAGCTGCAAAAGACAGCTTCGTAAGAGAATCCAAATGGTTCTCATCATCCTAAAGCTAGGTTTTAGTTCCGTTCCAATCTTCTGTGGTATCACAATGGACTTGTCGTGGTCCTAGTTAGCCATCTCTTGAGAAATGAGGGCTGTCACTATAACCAACCACCGAACCATCACGACATTAGGTACCGTCAAATTTATTTTCTATCGTGAGCTTTAACAATGAATAGAATGAAAAGAATCAAACAGATATAGAAAAATGTTGACTTGACAATTTCAAATCTTTCTATTTAAATTTACTTTAATTTATAATTTATTATATGTGAAATAAACCAATGACGACTTTAAGGGATTGATATTTGATAAACAGTAATTTCTACTCAACAAAATGCTTCATAATATTTTGAATCAATACTCTGCAAAGCTGTCACGTTTCCTAGTTACGTTCCAAGTCCTAAAACGTTATCGGACACTACTATAATTAGAAGTTAGCATGACAACTGAATATGAGGACCATACTAAACATGATAACACCTTTTAATGCATACGACATGCACACATAATTTTCGTTTAACATTTACCACATGAATCACCTCCAGTTGGAAAAAAAATTTCATTTCGCTTCCAATGAAGCCACGAGTCGCTGCTCCTTTCTTTCTAAAAAAAACAATTCGACCCACACATTTTACACATGAAAAAAATTCCTATGATATAAAGTTGCTCACACCTATTCTTGGTATTTTTCTGAAATTAAATTTAGATTTATTTGGTAAATCACCAAATTGTCAATTTCAAAAAAAAAATGTATTCAAACTAATTCGATGGAATTGATTTGCGTGGGGTAACTAAAATGGATTCCTTAAAAGTAATGGTTGATATCATCCATTCATGTTTATTATTTGCCTAATTTTAAAGCGCTTAAAAATCTAATTATGTACATTACATACCTGAGTGTGACACATATTGAAAATTGGTTTTCATTTTGAAATTGGAACACATGCCGCACAGCATACAAGCGAAAGTAATTCCATTGAAATATCTTTGCATGAGGCGGAGTTAAAAATACATTTTCAATATCATTTTGTACGCTGAATTCAATATAGCTGTTGATATTTTCCAGGATTTTAAATTTTATTTTTGGATATTTTTTTTCAGAAACGTACAATCGATATTTAATCAATTTGAAGCAATTTCATTTTGCAATGCTACCAGCTTTTAATTAACTCTCTGAAGGTTAAGTGTGGTTTCGGCGTACAAGCGGTTAGGTAATTATGACTCTATGTCGTGATGTCCTTAGCTTTATTCGAAAAAGGTCTAAAGAAATCCTTTCAAAACGTCATATTCATTCAATTTTATTTCAATTCAAGGACAAATGTTTAAAACATCGCATTTAAGTCTCAGCTTTGAGAGTTTCCTTAATGGTTCTCACTCCATCTTGCTTTTCGGACTGTAGGCTTCACCACGGCTGAGGTAGGAATTGGTGGGCTTAGCGCGCGAAACATATGCGGACACGCAAGCGCAAGGCCATGATAGGGTGGGCCCACGCAGAGACATCTGCGCCTGGTGAGCTCCGCTGAAGCTAGTTTTCTTTTCGAAAATAGCATGGCCACCCGGAGGGTTGTATGTGTGCGTGTGGTAGTCTCGTTTTTTTACATTTTTCTTTGCGTGGTTTAGGGATTTACGGGTAGGTCTTGAACGCCATCTTATCTCGGTATGCGCGCAAGTAATTTTATTGTTGAAAAGTAACGTAGGAGGTAAAGCCTCACAAGCTTGGTTGGTTGGTTGATTGGTTGTAGTGGCAGCCCCCTTTTATCCAAAGGTAGCTCACTTAGGCCACGAGAGGCCCATTGTCATACCACAGAATATAAGGGCGGCACTAGAACCTGCGGGTTGACGAGAACCATCCAGATTCTCGAATAAAGCCGGCTATGCAGCCAATGTCCAAATCGGCTGCTTCCGTGAGGTTGTCTAGGAAGGGTGTGCCCAAGGTTTGCATGCGCTTCCTGGACAGTGCTGGGCATTCGCACAGAAAGTGTTTAATTGTTTCTTCCTCTTCCTCTGATCTGCAACTTCGGCAGCAATCATTGAAAGGGACACCCAATCTTTCTGCGAGTCTGCCGATCAGACAGTACGGAAACGACGGAACTCAGGGTTTCACGGCTTGTGTTGAGGAGCCGCTTGGTAAGTTTGGAGCACAGTGCGTGCCAAGTTTGTCTAGCTGTGTTACAGGTTTCTTCGAGCAATCAGGCCCTATTCGCAGCCTCCACGAAGTACTGCTTAAATCCTAGCTTTATGGTGGCTAGAGGTTGGCCGACTTAGGAGGTAAGCGTATACTCCTGAATCTCAGTGCCAGCTCTCGCTAGGGTATGTCATTATGCCCCGGTACCCAGCAAAGAATCACTCCACAGTGAAGCGACATCACGTTCAGTTGTGAGCGGCGTTCCATTGCAATTTCAGATGAGGTATGCACGCTGGATAGTAATTGGATAGCAGCTTGACTGTCAGAAAAGATGTTTAAATTTCTTATGGAAATTTTCTGATTTCTCAGCCAGTCCACTGCCTTGTAAATTGCAATGACCTCTACCTGAAAGACGATGTAGTGGCCTGGTAATCGGAAGGATAGTTTCAGGCCTAGCCGTTCTGAGCACACGCCACAGCCCACTCTTCCATCCATTTTTGAACCATCAGTGTAGATGTCGACCGATTCCTGTATCCCACTTCTTTCTGTAGTCCAATCCTCCCTACTCGGGATGACTTACCTGAAACCATGGTGAAAACAGAGAATCGGAGAAGCAAGGTCCACTTTTCCTGGCGTTGGTCCATCCCTCCGTAGTATTGTGGAGTGACCAATGTTCTGTGGAATGTAAGCCATGCGTACACATTTTTTGAAAATGGCGTTCAGCCATCGTAGTGCCATATTGATACCCTGCTGGATCTCAACAGGTGAGATGTTGTCCATTCCAGGGGATTTCAAGAGTTGAAATGAGCTGATTGCCCAGCGTAAGAGCCTGTCATTTACAGGCACAGTTTTTGGCATAAAACCCGGGAGCGTGTGTGGATCGGCTTTGTGAGCCGCACCCTCACTACCCGGGAAGTGCGTATCCACGAGAACGGACAACGTCTCGGAGCTGGATATCGTCCAGATTCCATTTGCGTCTTTAGGAGACCCTAAAAATGAGCTCGTCATGACTTTACGCAGACGACTGACATCCTTGGAGTTTTCAATTTCTGCACAGAAATTTTTCCAAGAGGTGCGTTTGGCCTTTCTGATAGAGCATTTTAACTCCTTCAGTTTTATTTTATAACAAGACCAGTCATTGGATTCTTTAGCCCGATTGAAGGACTTCCTACATTCCTTCCGCAGTTCCGCAATGTGACTGTTTCACGATGGGGGGGGGGGGGCTTGATAGTATGCTTTGTTTTTGTTGATATGTTGAAGTTAGTAATCGGGCAAATAGATGACTGAATCTCTTGAAATAGGATTCGGGACTTATGCTAGTGAACGCACCTACAACAGTACGCGCCAAACTGAGCTGGCCTGCCAGAAGCCATCGCACCTCTAGCTAGATAGATGCCGAACCCGAATTAGTCCCAACGATAAAGGGGTTCGTTGTTCGTCTCCGCGACTTAACGCTCATAAGGTCAACGAAACAAAAGTCTTTTGTAGCGATTTCGTTCACGCTGCCTCAATAATATTACAAATGGCGCCCAACGTGGGGCCCCAAACAGCCAATTCACATTTCATTACAAGATACACTAACTTAATGCATGTATAACCACAATGGTTTCGATTGAAATATTGATATATTGTACGTATATGATGTTGGGCCATCATGCTAACATTCTAAATACATGCAATGTTGCTAATCTTTACACATCTTCATATTTTAATCAGATATCTGCTATATGAAAAGATGTGAAGCTAGTTCTAGAGAACGACTACAACTCCTCAATGCACTTCTATAATAGTTCTGTCGCCAGGCACTTCTACAGTTCTGTCGTCCTCGTGCAAGCTTCCATTTTCTTTGCCAAGTTCATTGACACCGTTGACATGATGTCGTCAAAGCGAAAGATAGAAGATTCAACGGTCGTTATACGAAAGAAAAGATACATATAGATGTTATTGATAACAAACAGCATCAAAGAATGGCTTCGTCGTCTTGTGTCATGTTATCATAAGCTCTCGGCTTCTAGGACCGTTTTGAGACTAACGTATTCACATCTCCTACGAGTTGAAGTGATGCATTGTTGCTCCACTTGAATTGGAAAAGCACTTTTTTCAGGATGCTTTGGAAATGTGTGAAAATGTTGGCGGGAACAACAACTTATCACTTTAGTAATATGTTGATGTCAATGACGACACCGACCACGAAAACTATAATGACTTCATGGCGAGAGATTAAGTGCATCGGTTTGATTGGAATTTCTTTTTCATGCTGAAGAAATGGTAAGTATGTAGTATTTGGTTGTGATCTTCGATAGATTAATATGTGGCTCGTCTCTCCGAAGGATTCATCAGGATATGTAGTTGGATGATGGGAAAAAATGAAATTCATAATTCATCGCTACTTCTGAAACATCATTAGACAGTCTAAGATGGCACAGACCCTCCTCCCTCCTTCAACATTCTTAAGAACACTAAAGGCGACATATTCTTTTCTTGGTAGTTCTGGATGCACTTGTTCACAGCGGCATGTCTGACTTCTAGCTCGTTCGGATACATGGCATGGGTAACTAGATAGATAGACAGATGGATAGATAGATGGGTGGATGCATGGATGGCTAGCTGCTGGCATGGTTGGCTGCCAATCACAATTCAAAATTATATCATAGTACAACATATATCGCCAGCTACTATGTGGATGGCGACATTGGCCGAGGGAGATGAGAATAGAAAGAAAGGACAACACGCGGAAGGTTGCAAATAGTTCTTCACAAGATACATAGAACATGACTATCGACCAGTTCTTTCCTCCTGTTTGTCGTCGACATTGTAGATGAATCTCATGGAGTGTTGTATCTTGTGCCAAGTGTCTGGAACGATTCAGGTGAGATATAAATAATGCCGACATGATGTGATGTTGATAATATTGATCCGTTGCTTCTGTAATGTCCGTTGAGTTTTTTTATCTTTCGCACGGAAGTGCAGTTCAAACAAGAAACGTTTGTTGGTGAAAGTTTTTTTTATATATTCTCGAGTAAATGCGACTTTGTGATTATCAATTAAAAACTTTTTCTTGCTGTACATTTGAAGAGAAGATTAACAGATTGTCTCTGAGAATTCAATTCACACTTATTTTATCCGGTAGAAGCAAAAGGATCTAGGATCCTAGGCATTAGACATAATAAATGCCTAATTTTTGGCACCAGAATAACATTTAATTGTTTTATTGACATTTTACAGGACAGATTAAATTTATCGTCTTGATTCGAAGAAATTTTAGAATTTTTTTTCTTATATTCAGTGATTTAACATTAAGACAATTTTTTCTGTGTATCCAGAACCATCAGCATTATTGGCTCAAGTTGTCAACACGCTATCTAAAAGACTAATCTTCTCCTTAGGTATCCTCTTCAGATGAAGCGGAGATTGTAGTCTAAAGATAAAACCGGTACGTATGCTCTTACCAGAAGGTACAAAATTTGTCCCATCTATGCTTGATAATGTAAGTTTCAACCCAGCCCATCAGATCAAATACCTAGGTCTAATTCTTGATTCCAACCCAACTGAGCTTCTTACGAGACAGCAGGACAAGTGCTCTTCGATTCGATTGAAAGTTCTACACCAAGAAAAAATATTGGCCACTCCACCATACTAGAAGGGGTGAAATAACGCCCAAATAGACCTCGCTCCTTCGTTTCTCTGCTTCCAATATGGTTTCAAGTGCCAGACATCCCCATCCACAAAGAGGCTCAAAATATGGCCTGGCAACTGGAAGAAATCTGTAGAACTACCAGGAAAACTTGGCTTGTACTAAGTTCAAAACGCACCAACCAATCCGAAAAGAAAACATTCATCTAACAAGAAGAAGGCACGACCTCGTTCCCACACATCGGAATGAAATAAGGCATGTAACATAAGTAGATGGCAATAAGGATATTCAATCCGTAAGCTTCTAGACCGCAACACCTTCGTCTCGATTTTGATGTAAGTATAAGCCTTTGATGAAGAGAAGCCTTACTGATGTAGAGAAGGAAGAGAAGAGGCCCAAGAATAGACCCCTGAGGAACGCCGGTGCTACGATGTAAAATATAGGAATGTGCCCCACATAAACTGAAACGACATGAACGAGAACTAATGTAGTACTCAAGCCTCAAGGAGTGATGAACCAAATACGCCAAAATGAGCTAGCTTCTGAAGTAGAACATTAAGATTGACAGTGTCAAATGCCTTGCTGAAGTCAGTGTACACTACATCAACTTGGAAACGATTGTCGAGAGCAACCGTTTGGGCAATTTTAAGGAGATTTGTGTTGGTTGACTGGTTTAGAAGAATCCCAGGTTGGAACGGGTACAACCTAAAATAAGGAGCTTCTTAGGTTTTATTGTAGACAATGTGTTCGAGGAGTTTGGAAAGACATGAAAGTAACGGACGATAATTGTATGCATTGGAAATAGAAACAGACTTGAGTATATAGTCCTGATTTGCAAGTACCTATGTACGGGGTTGCTGCTTGCGCACAGGACGAAAAACCTTACAACAACAGAGCTAACTTCCACAAATTAGAAGATAACGGAGAATAATCTAACATTGAAAATATAAGAAAGGGGTACGCATTGTGAGGAAGATAAGGATTTGATGAAATTATATGGAAGCCCGTCTGGTTCAGGGCATACACTGGAACCTAAAGAGTCAATCAATGTTTGAATTTCAATTGAGTTAGTGGACATAAAATTAAGAACAAGTGGAAAGTGAAAAGAAATATTAATAGTATCTAGGAGAGAGGAGACAAGATAAGTTGACAAAAAAATGTTTCGCAGATTTGCTTCAGATAGGTTGAACTTTATTTATCGTCCCAGGAAACAGTATTAGGAATGCTGAACGAAGACTTAAGGGAGTCGACATAGGATCAAAACATTTGGTCAGAGTGCAGCAAATTGTTGATACTAATCAAGTTTTCAGTTTGGCTAAAGCACGATGTTTAGAAAAGGCAGTTTACTTTTCCGGAGTTCTATAAGACTTGTAAACCCGATAAGCTCAGAGATTTAATCTCAAGATAGTTATGACAAAACCGGTCGGGCAGCGAGGATTAGTAACGAAGTGAAGCGGAAAGAAGATCACAGAGAAGAGATTAGAATTTAAAGAGAGAATCTTCCTAACCAAGACTATCAAAAAAAAAGAACCCCAGTCCACCAATTTGAATTCTGCCGAGAAAGCATACGAAACTCGTTTTCCACAAGTTTAATTTAAGTTGTTTGCGCATCTTCAGAGCATTGGATAAACAGAAGGAAATTTCAAACAACAGAAGTGGATGATGGGGATCCGAAGGAACATAGCGGAAAGGAGCAGTGGTTAAGTTTGGTTATCAGGAATGATATTCAATAAAACAAGGTCAAAAAATCGCTCGTTCAAGACAAAGGAATGTTTGAGAGAGTATGAGAAAAACTAGACAAAGTAGAAAACATAATTTTTGGAACCAAAGTTCTTTAACATGTGAACAATAAGACGACTCAAGAGAATAAAACCGGGGAGTTCATCTAGATTTTGCAACGAAATTTCATAGTGCATAAGAGGAGTGATTTAAATATTAGAAACTAATAAGAACATCGGCGGATGCCAACTAGGGAACAATGTAAAAACTAGTAGTTTGGATTAGAATTAAATTGCTTATCCATCTTGAAGACTAGATTGTAATAAAATAAATCGAATCGAGATAAAGTCATTCATATAGAGATTTGCTTGGTTTCAAAACATATAGATTCATATGGTATCCAATCATTCTGCCACACCTGCATGGCATTTCCTGTCTCTTAATGAACTTCACTCCTTTGCGCTTCTGAATCCAATCAGTTAAAATCCATTTATACAACCAACCACAAATACCATCTTTGTCATCAAACCCATTCATATTTGACGTTGTACCACTTTTTCAATTCTCGCTATTATAAACTTGCCTACCAACTCCCACACAGGATTACTGAGCATGATGATTGTTGGCGCCACACTTGCCAGTTGAGGGAAAAAAAGATACATATATGAACATGATCCATCGGCTGCTTCTCGGACAGTGAGGACGGTGAGCACATCTTTAGTGGACGATTGGATTAATCAACGACGACATTAAGATGCTAATTCTATTTCAGCATAATAGATGCGTCCTTCTATCATCGATGAACCGGCAATCTCTTTAATGGAATTGTTTTGCCGCGGATAAGAGTTGCAAACGATTTGATGCGACCAGCAAAGGAACACAAAACAATTACCATGGTAAGAATGATTGACTGCATTGTGCCACACTTCAATTAAATTAATTAATCTTAAGCGGACAATGCATATGCAACATGGGTGTTATTTTTTAACCCAGCGATTTTATTCAAAGCTCTAAGATATTACTGAGGCATATTTGCGGGTTTTTTTACTCTATCGTGAAAAAACAAGAGAAAATATTGTTTCCACGTTGAAGAGATTGCGCGACGCATAAAAATCTAAAATCTTTTCCATATTAATTCATTACTGAACACAGACGAACCGTAATCCAGATCATAGAATCCAATATATTATATTTTTCTCATTACTTTACAGTCGTGCTTCGAAAAATTCGCATAAAATCCGTATTTCAGGGTTAACATATTCACATGGTTGGCGTGGCTTTTAGCCGATGCACATGCCAACCGCAATGAACTCACGGATTACGGATTATAATGATAGGCGCATTGCCATTAAATAGAATGAATTGCTTTTGGACGGACGCGTCGTACGCCACCCCACAATATATGTACTCGTTTGTTATCAACGACGCACCAATATGTTTGGTAATTTGATGAGAAACCCAAGGCTTCCGTGGTAACTTTATAGAAGAGCTCTTTTGATTTATGACGCGGCGTAGGTTGAATTTAAATAAGACCCTCATTTAAGAGGCGCAAAAGTAATCGTTCAACATATATATGTAAATCGATTTGGAAGAGCACGTTACCGATTTCCATAAGTAAATGTGAACGATGGTTCGATCCCATTTGGATTTATTGTTTTAGAAGTTGCTTCGTATCAAGAAGCACATAAATCAATCAAACCGACTGTTTGTTTGGTACTTGCAGATGATCTCTCATTGATATTAGTGTACAAGACAAGTGTTATGGTCTTTGCAAACGAGTAGAGTTCTATTGATAAGCAGAATGCAAGGAAAATGAGAAAGTGCATCTGTCTAAAGATGATTTACGTTGTTTGAAATTGTCTTTAAAAATGTAGAAAAATCTGGCAACAATTTTCATTCAAACTTTTTGAAAATGGAAATAACAGACAAGGATCAATACTATTCATCTACATTCTTTCATGGTTCAAACCTCCGTGTATACATTAAGGCAACATATTCACTATTTTGAACTTGGTTCGCATCTTCGCTAAGACAGTTTCCACACAAACTGGAGGTATTCCGTTTCCAGAACTTGAGACTGATACCATCTTGACAAATGTAGAAATGTGCGGTTTCGATGTGAAGGATAGCAACTTCATTAGATTCTGCCGAATCATAAAAGAATGTCGAATTTGAACGAAACAAATGACTGTCCGTTCACTTCGCATATCACCTTAAGTATTCAAGATGAGGATATGACGAGCTAATTCCATCGATGATCTAAGACCGGTTGTGCTGTCCTGTGAGGCGTGAAGTGGGCAGCACCTGTTAAGGTTGCCATCCTTCGCACCGAAGCCGCACATTCCTCCATTTTTGCTTTTCTCGCTAATCCGAAACTGTGGACACAGCCAGCTAGAGATAAAAGTGCAAGCTGAACAGAACATTGATCATAAGATTTTTCCTGGTACTACGAGTCCAAGTTCTGGAAACGAAATAACCTCCATTTCGTGTGCAACGTCTTAGCAGAGTTACGAACCAAGGACAAGACAGTGAAAACTGTCTTACTATATATACGGGGGCTATCGCAGCTGTCACTCTATGAAAGCTACTTGCTAGGCAGGAAGATCTCACTCCAAGGCAATTGTGAGAATAGTAGAATAAATGCAGAGCGCTTATGTTCACACGACTCAATCACTGGTCCATATACATTTCAGTCCAGTCAAATGATAGTTTAACCATGCATTTTTGGCTGGCTCGCAAAATTTTATTGCAATGTGTGACCGGTTAGCTTAAATTCAAGTTTATAGGATCGTTGCTTCAAACCTTTGGGCGCCATTTTGAAATGAAAAACAAGTGGGACACCATCATATCTCATAAACCATAGCTCCGACAAACAAGTAATGTATGGCGAATTTGTGTAGAATTTAATTTGCAGCAACTTTTGCATACATTACTTTCACGTAGTGTCGACGATACATCGGTTACAAGCTGGAAACGACACCCGAAGAAAGGAGATCATCGTATCTTCTCAGCGCCACAACTGCGGTGTATAAGTCTGGGAAAAATGGTAAACAAATCTGGTCCTTCCTTGAATCGCTTAACAATCAATCTGAAGCTCATGTATCGTAAGCAGAAAAACTTCGCACTTGAAGTGAATATCGCATCGTGCACAGTTGGAAAAATTGAACCCTTTCTATTGAGATCCTTTCAACAAGGTTCTCACCGCCAGTTGTTCAGAAAAAAACACACTTTCTTCGCAGGAGAGTGACTTGCTAATAGAGGTTTTCTGTTTTCAGTATCTTTCGAATGATTTTTCGTAAAGAATTCGATTTTTCTGCGACTGATTTTACTTTAAACAGTTCAAAAACCTTGCACCCTTTCTTTTGAGGTCCTTTTTAGAAGGTTCTCACCGCTAATTGTTCAGAAAAAAACACATTTTCTTCCCAGAAGAATGACGTGGTACCGGGGGTTTCCTGTTTTCCTGTTTTCAGTATCTTTCGAATGATTTTCGTAAAAAATTTGATTTTTCTGCGACTAATTTTACTTTAAACAGTTCAAAAACCTTGTACCCTTTCTATTGAGGTCCTTTTAAGAAAGTTCTCACCGCTAGATGTTTAGAAAAAAACACTTTCTTCCCAGGGGAGTGACTTCCTACCGGGGGTTTTCAGTATCTTTCGAATGATTTTTCGTAAAGGATTCGATTTTTCTGCGATTGATTTAACTGTAAACAGTTGAAAAACATTATACCCTTTCTATTGAGATCCTTTTAAGAAGGTTCTCACCGCTAGTTGTTCAGAAAAAAACACACTTCCTTCCCAGGGTGTGTGTGACTTCCTACCGGGGGTTTTCTGTTTTCAGTATCTTTCCAATGGCTTTTCTCGTATTCTATTCGATGATCTACATTTGAAAGCGTGCAAAAGATATACCGGACACTTGTTTACCGATAAACTGAAGCAAATTCGGTACGAAAGATCGAAAAAAAACTCATTCGCGAATTTGGTCGTGATCGATGCAAGGACATTCTGTTTACCGACGAAAAAAATTTCACAGTGGAAGACGCTTACAACAAACAGAATCACTGTGTCTACGCTAGAAACTCTTATGAAACCAAGAAGAAGGTTCCAAGTGTCCAGAGAGGTCAACATCCTGCTTCAGTGATCACGGTGCCTCCGGTATTTATTTTTGCGAATAGGGGGTCAAAACCACGGCAAAAGTTTACCAAGAGATGCGGACAGACGTGGTAAGACCGCTGAATACGAAATTATTCAAAAACAAGTCTTGAGTATTCCAGAAGGATTCCGCTGCGAGGCAAAAGGCGAAAACGACGCAAAAATGGCTCGAGGACAACATTTCGATTTAATGGAAAGTGTGGTTTCGGCGTGACGGATGGCATCCTCTTCAGGTGCTGTCATTTGCCATCCGTCAACGAGACAGCACGACCACGGTTTAGGCTTGTTGATGGGTTAAGCTCGATATGTTTCAATTATTTTTAATATTTGTATCTGCGAAGTATATCGACCGTCAAACTGGTTCGTATGTATGCTACGTTGCAAAGTTCAGTTTGTCATGGGTTAGAACCTCCTAGTTTAGTCAACAACATTGTTTTCTAGTTTGTGCTTTTTTGGTTAGCAACTTACTAACACTATTGTCACACATTACAGCACCTGAAGAGGATGCCATCCGTCACGCCGAAACCACAATTTCCATTTAATTAACGATGAACCAGCATAACCTGGAAGCTAAGAACTCCCATTAATGTGCGACAATAGTTTTAGTAAGTTGCTAACCAAAAAAGCACAAACTAGAAAACAATGTTGTTGACTAGACTAGGAGGTTCTAACCCATGACAAACTAACATTTCGATGTTTATTCGCGCTGAAGACTGGCCGTCAGGGGATCCTGATTTGAGGTAGCTGAGATATCAATTGTTGTCAGTGTTGAATAAAGAAGTTTGTTCGAAATGTCATTGCAACCTGGAGTCCTTAAAGATATCTATGCAAAAAGCTTCAGTAGAATTTTTTCTAGACACTTTGCGTACGAGTTTATTCCGCGATTGAAACTGTATGTATAGAAGCTAAAAGCGGATATTTCGAATAGATTACACGTTTTAAAAGGTATTGATTCACTGATTCCAAGGATGTTTTCATTTCTTTCTCAGCGCTTTTCATTCTCAACATATTTGTGGTTAACTGGTGGACAGTATTTTTGGCTATACTGTGTACTAGCATTTAGTTATCTTAATCAACTAAATGAGAGCTGTACAATATTTGCCATTTAAAATAAAATTCGATATGAAAACATTTATGAACAAAATGTCATAAGGATCAAAGATTAGGAACTAGCTCAGATTACGTTTTTTTTATTTTTAAATATCAATTGAACTAGTTAAACTCCCACCAGTATTCGCAACTTCCCACAAGCATTGCGAGTAATGTGATTACACCACCAGAAATTGAGGTAATGAATAGGAAACTGCATAGTTGCCAAAAGTTCATTGCCACAATGAAGCTATTCATATTTATATCCCAAATAATTTCAGAACCAAGCAGGCACCTTGTGCAATGCATTCTATTACCTAAACTCTAATGATGCTATAAAATATTGTGGTTTTGGACGTTCACCCCTAACTACAATTTCATGTTTCGCATTGCGCTTTCCACCTGAGTCATAATTTAGACGAATCGCTCGATTCCGTCCATGTACATACATATGTATCAACACACCCTTACCAGATAGACCTTGCATCATTTTCTTTCCGTCTTCCACGTCGAATCGAAATAGTACGCCCTTTTGCGAAACAATTTTCGTGAAACAAACATGACCAAAGGTTTCACCTCTTCTACGATTCGCACTTAGTCACCTGGATTTTGTGATATCATATTGTTGGTTCATTGTTCGTCTTGTTGGTGCTTTCGTCCCAGTATAATAAATACAATAGTGAGAACTTGCATGTATCCAATCAGCACATATGTATGTGGCTATACCCTTGCTAAGTTGCAATCCAAACGAATGTTGTATCATTGTTACGGCAGGCAACTTGAAATGTAACAACCAGTCGAGTTATCTTACAACTAAGCGAAGTGGTTGTATGTTCGTTTCAAATGGACGAGACTTGGAAGAGTTGGATGTCTAACTTGCACCAAGCCTTGCATACATTATGCATTGACGAAGAAATGTTGAGTTTATGCATTCGGATATGTTGAGATGATAAAATCTGGTCTTGTGACCCAAGCGACCCTAGAGAATAGTGAAACACTTTCCAGTTGCCAGGATAAGACGAAGCTCGTCTAATTTATTAAAACATGATTCGGAAACGTGTACACAGTTTTGCATTTTAACGAAATAATTGAGTGTACGAATCAAATGCATTTAATTGAAAACGAAAAACATTGTTACGGACATTTTTTCACATCAGAACTTATGCGTGTTGTGCAACAGCATTTTTTTCAAGACACACGATCCATTCAAAGTTTTGCAGATCAGCGCTTTGAATGTTTTTTTTTGTTTGTGCTAGTCAAATTTCTAGCAGTTAGCATTTTATTTCAACATTTTTTTGGCGAATTTCTAGCTTTCAAATAAAAAAGATGTCCTGAACAATCCACATTAGAAGCAAAGATCATTCAAGGCGAAACCCAGGGCTGTCCTGGCCTTTAAACCCTCCATCATCATTCGTACACCATGTAGGTAAAGAAAGTAGCATGAACATTGCATATGAGTACTGCAGTTCACACCAGTCGCTAGGTTAATGGATTGTATAAATAAGTAGGAGGCAAGTTAGGATAAGAAGTTCACCAATTACCATCAACATCGCAAACGACGCGAAAAATGTAAACTCGATGATTCGATCCACGCCAGTCGGCACAAATTAAAGTCAGCATACTAGAGCTATGACGAGGCTACTATTTCGGGTTCGACAAACCGTCTACGAATCTAAGAATTAGCAAAGATTGCCAACGAAGAGTGCAAATTCGAAGGAGCTCTATGAAGGATTGCCGGACTGCGGTTTTTCCAGAAGGATCTTACCTTTCCTGTAAGAGTTGGTCTCCTGCTTCAACAGCCACGCCACCCTAAACGAGACCAGGGTCGTCGTATGAGGGATGTAACACCAAAACCGCACAACATCACAGATATTGGAAACGCGAGACACTATTTCATTTACCGAATTGGGTACAGCAAACGTCAGCCCAGATCACCAGCCGACGATAGTCGGAAAACGACATAAATCAGGTGGAACGACACGAAATGAACCGAGCATTGAACTTGATCAGTTCACCGATCGGATGCAACCGAACCACCTGAATGTATACATGCGAGTAAATTGGTGGAAAGGTGGTGCGTACAGAGGATTTATTTGATGAGATATGTTTTTTCGGAGTCCTTCATGGCGTTGACAAGCTATTGAAACTGAACGTAAATCTGAGCCTTTTACCTTGACAGGAACTGGCGAGCACGACGGCGACGAAATTCGTAATAGAGTCGTTTTTGCGGTCTTTTTGGTTCTTTACAAGGGGAAAGAATATAATTCAAAAAGTTTACAGATAGCCTAATATGTAGATCAACTCAGCGAAAAAAAAACTGTCATACGAGTTGTCAGTGCGTAGCACGGCTACCGGAAAAGTGGTGACGACGCGAACGAATATTCGGAAGACGCTGAGGATTGGGACTCTAATGATCGGGTCTACATTTTATCCACAGAACCGAGAGTCGATCGATCAGATTATGGAGGAGGCGCTATTTGCAGATTATTTTTGGGAACGAAAAGTCCATAGAACTCCTGGTAGCACAGCACAGCCCAAGATAGAGTATTGCTTGCGCAGCATTTCGAACCTGCTCTAGGAGAAGAAAACACAAGATCTCGCAATCGACAAATAATGCTCGCTTTTGGGAGTATGATAGTGCAGGCTGAGGACTTCGAGGAGGATCGGAACAACTCCGCATTGGAGGAGAAGATAGATGAAGCGGTTGGAACTGGAAAATTAAAACCAGGCAAAATACGATTAAAGTTGACAAGGAGGAAAAAGTTAAGGAAACAATAGTGACACTCAAAGATATGATCGGAAAATACAACACAGCCTGCGCTGATTGTCAGAAAGCAGTGAATGATGCCAAGGAGCTTAAAATGGAACACGATCGACTACGGAAGCAACTCGAAGATGCACGCAACCATATCGAGGAAAATACATTAACACGGGTGGGTCTACACTTAAATCGTAACGCGGAAATCTGAGGTTGAAGGATCAAATCCATTCGAAAAAATCGACTGAAACGCGTAAAAGAAGACAGCCTGAAATCAGGGTTAATTGATTGACGTTTGACCGAACAATACAAAGCGAAATTGTAGCTATCTTTGCAAGAACTTCGCGATCAGTGTGAAGGTCAGATGCGTACAAACCACGATGAGATTGAAATGTTCGACGAGAGCAAGGTGATTTTAGTAGCGCGACTGAGAGTGCAAATGAGGAATTACGAATGTCTCGTACGAGGATCAATAGTTTTCTTTTACGTATTGAAGAATTGGATGCCCAAAATGCGTCATTGAACATACGTGACAAGAAAGAAAGACTTCGATAGGAGCTAAGGTGCTCATGAATTGAGTCGCAAGGAGATTTTCTGAAAGCTGAGGTCACAAAGAAGATGGTGAACTGCGGAGCGAAAACTGCTGTGATATATACTCTTTCTCCTTGTAAAAGACCCCACGTTGGGCGTCAAAAGTTACATGCACTTTTTTTCGCATCCGAACATGGTGTAGATTTTTGTTTGCTCGTACATATATAATTTTATGTTCCACACTAAACATCGTCAGCAAAATATCATACACCTGATATGAAATATCCATCTGTCTTGTAAATATTACCGAAATGGATGCCATTTGCAAATATTTGTTCAGCACATGCTTAGCCAAAAGTGGACAAGGCTAACAAAATGTCCAATTTCGCAAACCAAAAACTCGGAAGCCTTGTAATGTGGTCGCTATCCAACAGATGTAGTAATTCGTGCTATACCAACCCCACACACAAAACAAAAGCGTGGTTGGATCGCTTTAATCACCCATCATTTTAGCCAACGCAGCTCGCAAGCAATGTAAAATTTCGGACCAAGATCAATCTGTATTTTTTACGAAAAACTAATTCGTCTATTAGGTTCTTGAAATACATACGGCAAGGACAACACATGTGACTTATATAGACTTTAATTTGACTCTCGTTGAGTGCGTGGGCACCACAACTAAATGCTTATTTTTATGGCAATCACCTGAACTTGCAGTGCATTTAATGTGTCGTAATTGCAGATAATTCGATTTAGGTAAATCCACATCGAAACGTTTATTGCACAGCAAATCATGGGTTAAGTAGAGAAAATGGAAAGTGATTCAAAACGGATTGACCTTGGACAATAAGAAACCGTGCTCATCGTCAAAACTGAAGCATAGCCGTTGCGGTTAAAGAAGCGGACTGAGAAATAATCCACAATAAACTAGGAGACGCAAAAAATCATACATTGTCTTGAGGAAAGCCGTCGATGTTTGGAGATTTAATTTGACCGTACAAAAGGTGAATAACTCTTTGCAAGACGATGGTAGAAGATTCAGCTGATGCGCTCGACCGAACGGTGGATATGTGTGTACAGAATAGTGTTAGATCATCAGCATCTACCACTGTACGTCTTTGAATTCAAGTGCTAAACAAGTTTTCTTCTTCTTGCCTCCGTTTGCACGTCAGGCTCACGGCTCTGTGTCTCAGGCATTTCCTGAGCTCTATTAGTTTGGTCTCGCGGCATTGTTGTCTGTCTTCGACGATCTACTTTGTGGATCATCTCAAACTGGTTTGCAAATCTTCACCGGCATATTATTCTACCATTTTCTTGTAGATCCACACATTCGTAGATATAAAACTCTCATAATATGCTTCAAAATTAACATCAAGAACGATTTGATGCACACACATTGAGTGATGGTGCTTCCAAAGATATTCCTCGGTGGGGTTACGAGGTCATCGCTATGGATTGGTACGATATTTTTTTCTTGTTCTTCTGAACGGAATTAAACAAACGAAGTCGTGGTAAGGCACAACGGCGGCCAAACAGATCAGATTAAATTGAAATTAAATGATTTGACGAATTTCGTTAGCGGCATGTGATTTTATCACTGAAATGACACACAACTTCCACGGCGAATATGATTTTTCAAAAATGCACAAAGTGTATTGAACTCCAGGGCGAGAATCTTCTCACGGTTACATTTTGTATGGTTGCACTAAATGCGAAAACAAAAGGACGTGAATCAAATGTATTGTACAAGAAAGGTGCTGGAAGCCAAAACCGTAGAAGTTATAACTGCTTTTCATAAATAATGCGCCCACGTCACGTTTTCCGAATTCGGACTAACGCGCTAAGTAAGTTGTTTTAATATTATGGAAAATCTTCTCAAAACGGAAAGATCTCACGTGACAGGCATGATGCTTGTATAGAATCTAAGATACACATGTCATGAGCATTTATGGAACGCTCACGATCGCTTTTTTTGATCGGAAACGATCCGCAAATGGTCAGAAAAGAAGTTGGTACGAATGATGGTCAGTTTCAAGGCGGTTATTTCGGTGCTGATGGAAGTCCATACTATCAGTTTGTAAAAAAAAATCGGTATTCCAATGGAAGACAAACCAAAGAAAATGTTAACTGCAATCTCAAGATTTTCTTGTGTTGTAAATTGCAATTTTTTTTTTGAACTCATACTGTACGATGTCCTCAACGTCTTTCATTATCTTTTGGTGGCACACTATTGTGCGCCACTGAACATGATTTTTAACTTCCCTGTTCCCTACGGGAAGTTATTGTAATGGGGTCGATTTTGCGAATCCCAAATTTTCACATATCTCCACGTTTTAAGGTCTCTAGAATCCAAATCCATCGTTTTTAGAGAGATGTCTGTGTTTGTGTATGTACGTATGTGCGGATGTACGTACGTGCGGATGTGCGTTCGGAATTATTTTTCGTCTCGATTATCTCAAGAACCAAAGATCGCATTGACGTGGGACCGGTTTCATTTGACGCGTAATTACGTAACTTAGAACTGAATGACTTTTGAGCAAAATCGGTTAAGCCGTTTTTTATTTAGGATGAAAAAACTGAAAAAACTGAAAAAACGACTAAAAATTGCTTATTTTTAAACTGTTGATACGCACTATTAATTCGTGCAGATACCAAATACCTTTATAGTAATGTTGTTATTATTGTGCGTTTAAGCAAAATTGTGATCAAATTTGTAAAAAATGTTATTTCAAAAAAAAAATATAAAGATTAATTTATAAAATTCCTTTCAGGTTTGGGTGAATGGGAGTAGAGACGCTTATGCAGTTAATAATTGGATATTGTTATAAATAATTTAATATTGTTAATAACAATCAAATAATATTAGTTATAATTTGATATTGTATATATAAAGTCAATTATAATTCTTCAGTAACGGTCAAACATTCTTAATAACGAATGATTATTGTAAATAATAATTAAATACCCACAATAATAGTTGTGGATTCCGAGGCCGAAATGGAGAACGAGGTTGAGGACGAAGTGAAGGACAAGAAGGATGAAGAGGACGAGATTGCCGAGGCTTTGGTAGAGGATGACCAGATGGTGGAGACGTCTTCCTCTATCAAAGCTTTTATGGTTAGATAAAAAATTGATAAAAATAATAAAAGTAATTATATTAATTTAGAATAATGTTCAATAATAGTAATTATTAATAATAGTAATTAATAATAAAAGCAAATTATAGGTTTTTATTCACCCCACTGGGAAGTTAGTCGTGTGATGTGTGTGTGATGTTTTGCGTTTGAGTTGACCTTACTTGGTTGTGCATTTTTCAACAGAGATACAAGCAATTGATTTGTATATGCAAATTTCAATTTGCATATGTATCACAAAAGGCATAAACTTCCGACGAAAAACGAATAACACGTCATCTTTCTATGTACAAGTACATACAACAACACTAAGTGGAGACACTCTTAAAATGCTGCGTGACGATAATTTTAAATCCACTTGTCTTCAGAAATCGCTTTTTATAGGATCTATTTGTTGAAGCTCCCCCCCCCCTCCAAAAAAAATCAACAACAACTAGACGTATCTCCGTATTAAGTAATCGTCCATGTAATTACAGATATCACCGCCTACGGGCAAACTAATGGTCTCAACTTCTTCGATTGGGTAGAATGAATGATTGAAGATTGTTTTCCGAAGTGCACCGTTTGACCGCAGGTCTGCAAGATTGTGGTTGAAATTTTGTGGAATTTCACTTTTTCGCTTTTGAGATACATATGTACGTTCAACATTCGGTTGTTATGTTTAATGGGAATCATTACATACGATAGTTTGCGACGATAGGCTACCGCAACGAACGGAGGTGATCTGTTACCGCGAAGGCTACTACCGAACGCAGAAGATGTGGGTTACGTGCAGCCAGCGCACCAGTTAGTTTTGTCGTCGATGGAGTGTTTGGTGGGATTTTGTGGCCTTCAAAGAGGGCACAGCGTTTACCATCAACCAAACAACCAACCGCTCTTTAAATGAGATAATCGACGTTTGTTAATTAAGAAGACAATAAAAGTTACGTCAACTTGGTCTCTTATATTTTAGGCGATAGTCTGTTTAGAATAGACGACTGATTTTGCTAGTAATAATTAGCACTGATCCATCAACTGCGATTTTTTCAGGAGATCAGCAAGGAAGGATGTGATATAAGTGATTCAATTAGCATCATATGATGATGAACCATACATGGACATCACTTTTTCCACCGTATTGCGTATGAGCTGCTCAGATGGACAGGATTCTGAGCATCATAAATTGGACGAAGTGCTCTATAAGTTGTTGCACAAAGAACGCGAATTTCCTAAATAAATTTCCACTATTTCGAGACGTTGTTCACGTGTAAGTCTTTGCTTGGTAATTTGCCGAAAAAAAGATCAAATATAATGTCAAATTAATAGCGATATTTGATAGCAACAAAAACACCCTCTATAACGCGCTATATGGAATTTCGCACTCGTTCTAATCTGCATCCTTATACATTTCATTCGCACACTAATTCGATAGCGGCACATATGCGTACAGGAATTGCCGACACACAATACCGCAATAACTTGACCTCGTTCAAATACATTTGCCCAATTCCACAAGGGGAAATTGTGCACCATGCATTTTCTCCCATTCGTTTGCGCGCGATACTCATATCGCTCTCTCAAGAGCCCTCTTTTCGAAGAACACGTCGCTCAAAAAATGGGAAGTGGTGATCAATCGGCATTCGCTCAGCACTTTTATTTGTGCATCCATTTTTAGACTCTTCATTAACAGAATGTAGAGAGTACTCACAGAATCAAATACATAGTTTCCCGTGTACAACACTTTAATTTGGACGAAGCAGGTACTTGCAATCGTCATGCTTTAGTCTGAAAAGCAGCAATAAGGTACATCTACCAAATTGCTGTCAACTTGAAAATATCCAACTGAGCGGGATGAATACATGAAATGAACATTCCTCATAAAACAAGCATCAAAAACTGCATTAACCGAACTTGCTCGTATGCTCAACACCAAACTGAAGTACAAAAAAAGAACTACTCCAACGTCTGGACCACAATTTCAATTTAAAGAGCTTGAGGTCCCCTAGCGGGTCTTGATCTGAAATCGAATTTCTTCAATGAACTTTTCGTGTATGGTGTTGGTGACGCGATACTTCAGAGTCGTAGGAAAACTCGTTAACAGTTCCAAGAAAACTCTATCCGACTTGATCGATGCTACGATGGTAATAAATAAAAAGTGAATGCTGGCCACATTCATTGTGGGTAGAGCTCGAGCGTTGTTTTTTTTCTCTCTTCAAGTGGTTCTATACAATCGTCGTTCAGAATAGTGTTAATGCACTGTAAATTGGTTTGCTAATGCTGGTTTTTTTCTGGTAGTTCTGGTGTGTATCCATTTCCGTTTTTTTTTGTTGGGCGGATGTAATGTCTCTAGAAACAAAGACAGTGTTACGGTGTTGATTGAATTTTTTCCCAAGGTTTGTTTGTTTCTTTTATTTAATTTGCACGTATCTAGTTAAAGTAAGAAAGATAAATTCGTGTTAACCGGTCGAGTCGCAAATAAATTACCGTATTATATCTTGAAATAGCAACAATTTGGAGTTGAAGCCGTTTTTCTTTTGATGACTGATCAATTCGTTGGAATGATATGTACATAGTGTAAACATTTAACAAAAGCGATAACTGGGCTGAATTTTTGTATACCCATCACTTCGCTTTCGTGAAACTTTCGATAATTGCAAATTTCGGGAGAGCTCATACCATCGACGAAGGGTTTGTAATGCCAAAGTTCCTGGAGTTAAGTAAAGTTGTTTCCGCTTTTCCTCTTTAATTTATATATATATTGTTTAAAGTCCCTCCACTATGGGCAAGCGTCAACCCCGTACACGAACTTCAGCAAACTTGTCAGTATGTCCCGTCAAATACTCTGAAATGCGTTAGCAATGCAGCTGAACTTTGCCTTGACCGAGATATCAGATTGGGAGGTGGATTTCCTTTGAACTTGGGCCGTGATCGCAACTCGATGAAAGGCATTACAGACTTTAATCACGGAGTCGCAATGGAGCCAAGAAGACATTTACAGCTGGAATCGAGATCCAATAGATTGAACGAGTGAGTAAACTTTAAATATGTTTTGCAGAATACACAAAAATTAGCCTTGTAACTTTTGACTGGGGCTGAATCCAAATCTACTGTAGAAATAAAATAGGTGGAGCCCTACTTTTACATGTTTACCAAAATTTGTTTCGATGATATTTGCAAAAATATTAGCTATTTATTAAGATGAAACTCTTCATCTTATCAAGATTTTATTCAGCTACTCCTAAATTTAATATTTTACTGATTTATTTTAATCATCAATCGACTATAATTTCACTACCACTCATTTACGATTTGGTACCTACATTTTAAAAATCAACGTTGGCACATTTAATCTTGTTTCGCCATAATTTTTATGTCCAGAATGCACATTGCCAACTGATTGTACGCAGTTGTTTATGTTTTATGTAAGATTTATAGCTCTTGGTTTTTTTTTGTAATACTTCTTGGATGTAACTGCGGTTTTAAATGATTGCCTGACTAAAACCAATTTTTGCAGAGCGTAACCAAAGACTACTTACATTTATGTGTTTCGAATTCATTAATAATGTTTTTTTCGAATTGGATTTATTGAACTAATTATAGTTGTTGTTCTCACAATCGAATTGACTTTCACTTTTGTTCGGACCGTGTTTCACACTGATAGTTGTTTTGGAAATTGATTGATTTTTCATATGTTTGTAATTAATGTAACACTATATTTATTAGTTTATAAAAAGTCAAAGTGTTGTTTCACCGCGAAGATCTAAATAAATTGTAAGTAAATATATGAAAGGCGTCTCGTAAAAAATATAATTAAATTATTTACAAGATTTTATTTTGCTTAAAAACAACATCGGTTTCGCAACTTTTTTTGGTAGGTGGAAACCCTAATAAGGCACTACCTTATAAAGAAACCAGCAAGAGCATTATGTGAGCTAATAGTGCAATTTTACAAACTTGCTTCTCTTTTGATCGATGTCATATTTTTTTAAAGAAATCCCTGCGTATACAGTTTGAAGTGGCTAGAATCAAGAGTCATCGGTTTTATAGCGATTTTCCGGCGAAAACATTATAAAAAAATCTTGTACCGATCAGATGCATGAAAAAATCTCAACAAGAAATTAGATGTTCACTGTTTTATTATTTAAGGGAGATGAATTTTTCAAGAAGTAATCATGTGTGAGTGAGCCTGCCCACAATCATGTGTTCACTTTCATTCGCAACTTTTCAGAAAGAACCTTAACGCTCGCATTATTCATACGATTCAGTCAGGTCTTCGTTGACGGCTGCAGACAGCACGCCGGCAAATACCGTCACCGGTGACTGATGCTAATTGCGCCACTCATTGCGAACGGTTACAATAAACAAGAAGCGTTGAATAATTTTCAGCCGAGGCGAAAATTGCTTAAGGACAAAAACTTCTGCGAGGAACGATAGATACACAACATTATCTTCAATATCGTTAATCGTAAGGCTAGTAAAGTTTTAAATTATATTATTGAAATTGTAAACGAATGGATTAAATGACGTAGGACGAAGTATGAACGAAATTACATATCATTGTCGGAAGGTAAAATAATTGTACGAAAAAGTGATTAGATAGCGACCGTGCCAACACCGGGAGCAACAGCGACTCCGAAATCAAGAAGTATTCGTTTAATTGAAGAAAAAGATGAAGAAAAGTTCGGAAGTTGGGTACAGTATCCGAAGAGTTCATGAAGCGATGGTCGATACAAATGCAATTGGTCATATATGAAGACGATGGCGAATGGGATAGAGTCAGCACTAAACCACGGGAAGTGAACAATCGTAGCAAGGGAAAAAATGATGATTGATAACGATTCAGAGGCAGAAAAAGATGTGGCTTATTGTTGTACTCGACCAGTATGTAAATATGTGTCACCAGGGATAAGTTTCCCCCGCCACCTCATTGTTTTAGACTATATTTCGACTGCTTATTTCGATCGCTTAATTCCGAAACCCGAAGAACATTTTCGAAAGAAGAGCTCCACATCGTGGCTGGATAGATTTTCAATCAATTTAAAGTGCAAAACCAATTCAATATGAAATCGCTCAAATCAAAAACTCATCTTTCCAGGCTATGCATTCGAGCACGTTTCCTTGCGGTAACAGGAACATTTAACAGCGGGTAATTGAATTTGTGCGCACCATCATATCATCCGTAACATCACATCAGGATAAGCCCGTCTCCGTTCGATTTCATTACACGGGCGAGAAAAAAAAATTTGATCCCAGAAGTATGCCTACTTGAATCAAGCATACTTTGCATGTCGAGTGCATATCTTTTCTTTGAATAGCACACACACACACACCCCGAACGAAGGAACATCTGACCCGAATGAATGAGATCTTCAGATTGCTGCTAGTTGAATTTTTGGACCCTTTCATTTATCCGGAGTTAATGAAAAAAAGGGAGATTGGGATTTTTTATTGGCATCTGGCAATCCGATTGCCACACACACTCAAGTACGTACATGCGTCGGAATTATTACATAATATCAAATGTATCTTGGCTTGAGTCAAATTGCGCGTATCTTTTTTTTAAACTGAATGAGACATACATACAAGGTTGCATAATTATTAGGAGAGCAGATTTTGCATTTCTCTCTCCCCTTTCCTTTCTCTCGTTTATTGCAAATTTTATATAGATCTTTAGAAATTTATATTTGATTTTTGTACGAATTTATTTATTTGTTTTTAATTACATACATCGAAAAATTAGCATAAAGTCACAGCTTTCAGTTATTACTTACATATCTTCGTAAATATTTTATGTACACTAGAGCAAATTTCGAATTTACCTGTAATTAAAAGAGAGAAAACATGTTATTGAATGCAAGAAATTCAATTTTTTATTATCAAACCTTAAAAATAATATAGTCAATTTATATAACCAAGTCGCAATAATACTTATATGTATTTAGAAATTTGCTTTATTCAAATCGATAAAAATTGCATGATATTTATACTTTACACTTGCAGTTTTTGATGTAGATATTTACTCACTTCCACGCACCCCCCCCCTCCCTCCGCTTCTGAGGCACTCAGCAGCATAGTCAAGGTATAAACTAGTCGTTAAGCCTAGAGTAAAAATTGGGCTATCAATCGTCAAAGCTGCATATGCCCTTCTTAGCACGTGCATTTCGCATTTTACAGTGACCTTTCTTCAGTTTTTTTAACTCCCCCTTAAAATTTCTTCTACTGTAGTGATGCAGGCTACACTTACAAAAATTCCATGCGAAATAAATCAAGTTTTAAATTTTTTAAACACTTCACTTTTAATTTCCTCATCGACTTGTTAAATAAAATTGAAATGATTCTTTTGCATGTTTATGAATTAAGTACTATTGCCATAAATTCTGTCCTTGCAAACATTCCATATCGACAAAAAAAATTCATGTCCAGGATTTACCTAAAAAATATTTAAACGTTTAATTTCCCTGAAACCCAATTCATGGTGATCATAATCGTCAATCTGAGCAGCTCATACGCAATACGATGAAAAGGATTTATACTCTGTTGGACAATCTTCATCCAACACGAGCTCGTATAGTGCATACCAACTGCTGTTGCAAGTAGTGCATCCAAATTTATAGATTCGACACCGTTCTCAACAGCTTGACCTATGTTTGTTCACTACATGGAAATTTTGAGGAAAGATCTTTGGCGATTGAAGCCATTGGACCATCGTTTGCGTCGTACGTTCGGTGAATCGGCTGAGAATAAGTTGGAAATTAAACCGTATTTTTACTATCAAATCGTTTTTAGCGACTAGGCCGATTTCCGGCTTTATGGGTTTGTTAATATGCATAATTGCCGAATTGGTGTGAGAGTAATCCTGAAGAGACTTTTGAAGCCCCATTACATCCCAAAAAAGTGCCGGCGGCATAATTCGTCCTTTCATTTCCAAATCTGAAGACAGAACAAACGTTACCATCAATGGCGATCGCTAACGGCAAATGATTCGTATTTTTTTGATTCCCAACATCAATGGCCAATCGTCTGAGGGGCAAATGGTTCCAACAGGATGGCGCAACATGCCCTAGAGCACGTGAACCCATTACTTTATTGGGCCAAATTTTTGGTAAACGAATCATCTCAAGAAATAGACATCCAGATCATGCGATTTAACCCCATTGGACTATGTTTTGTGAGAGTACGCCAAGTCACTTGTCTTCGCTGATAAACCAGAAACTATTGATGACTTTGAAGTCCGCATTCGACGCGTTATTGGCGAAATAAGGCCGACTATGCTGGAAAAAGTCGTGCAAAATTGAACCAAGAAGATGGCCTCTCTAAGACGCAATCGCGATGGTCAAATGGCAGAAATTATTTTAAACATAAAATACCAAAGAGTTCACCAGCTAATAATTTTTAAAAAAAGGCCATTTCAATAATTTATCTGTGTTTTATTTGCTTAAAAAGTTCTATGTTTCAAAAAAAAATCCTTTGTTTAATTTTTTCGAGTTTAATGTCACCTTCTGACATTAATAAAAATAATAACTATAAAAAGTATGTTCTCATAATTTTACCCGTGTGATCGCGCGTCCATGGAAGTGTGACAAAAGAGTAACGTCCATCGTTAAAGGTTCATCCCCAGTGTACCCAGTACTTATAAGGACATAATTCCATTGAGGTCTACATCAAACTAAGCTCCCCGCTTTATGGAGATGACTGCAAAATTGTGACAATTTTTTCACACTTCTGCATCATATTTTTCGCCCACAGGAGAATTATTCTTTTCGATTCAGTATTTCTTCGTTGGGAGTGGTCAAAATTGTTTTATTGACGACAAATGCCGCTGAAAATCCTGCAGCTAAATGACCAAAAAACGATTCAAACAGATTTCCGTTGACAAATTTCTGTCGTATAGCTTAGAGACAAAGTTTTTTTTTAATTAAGACATTTATAGTTAAGCCATTTTATCTGTTTTAAAATATTTTGCCATTTAAAAACTTACTGTAACTTTCATTAGAACAATAAACTCATCTTTCAGATAATAATTTACGAGGAAAAAACTTCAAATCTCAACACAACAAATTTTCAAAAAGATTTTACATACCAACAGCGAAATTAACTATCACCGGGAGAAACTTTCAACTAGAGCACGGACTATACTTGAAAGAGTACTCGTGAATATTCATAAAACACTTCCCAGGATTCTAGTTTGGAACATAAAATCCTTCCACTGTTATACGGAACAAATGTGCTGAACAACACATCGTGACTACATATTTAGGGCACACTGCAAACAATACAGAATAAAAGCGGAACAGGTCACGTGGAAAAACTCACGAACGTTTCAGAGGAGCTTTTCTATTTGTTTTAGAATATGTTTTGGTTTTGACGGAGTATGAAAATTGCATTTATTCGCGACCAGGATTACAGATTTCAAAATAGAGTTGAACAGTAATAATAACAAATATTCACATATCGATTTAAAGGGGCAGTCTAGGTCATTTGGACCAAATTTCAATATTTTATTTTAGATAGAAATATTTATTTAAATGGTATAAAACTTTTTTACATCAACAAGCAACTATTGGGCTTTTAAAAAATTCTTTGTTTACAAAATGGCGGCTACCACGGAGGATACCAAAAAAACTGGTTAACATGATATCTCATCACTGTAGCATCTGAAACAAAAAAATCCGAATGGCATGTTGAATTAAACATGTTGGACGAAAAAAAAAACAAAATGGCGGATTTTTCAATTTTTTTACTCCATTTTTGCAATTCAATTGTTTAATAAAACCGTTCAAAATTTATAAAAAAAATTCTGAATTCTCAACTTCGAGCGAATTGCAGGAGAATGATTCATTTAAGGCTCTCTCAATTTTCATGTGAGTAATATCTAAGGTTACTTCGATTCTAGCACGTGCTGCATAATTAGTAGTCTAGAAGTGTTTTTCTAGCTAGTCAGCAAAATAGGTGTGTACGTGATAAAACGAAAATTTACAGTTAAATTATAGGTTCAATAGAAATTTTCATCGATGTGAGTTAATTTTAATCATTTTTAATGCTTAGAAATAATTTATTGTTGTTTAGTTATTCTAAGATGGATCGAAAAGCTCTCACTGTACCACGGAAGAGAGAAGTTTGGTTCGGCGATTAAGGAAACAAGGTAAAACCTAGAAATTCTTCGCTGAAGCATTTGGGTAGGTCTGAAAATTTTGTAACCAATGCTTTAAAATCTTTAAAAAAAAAATACGGAAAATAGAGGGAAAGCCAAAAGAACCTCGATAACGACTGACCACCGCATATTTTTATTGGCTAAATCAGATCCAGATCATGTCTTCAAGAACGATTTGTGCGCATATTGGGAATCAAGTTAGTGCTCGTACAGTTCGTCGAAGGCTACAGGATGCCAAACTATCTGGGAAAATCGCCAGAAAGGTGCCGCTATTAAGAGATAAAAATTTAACGGTCAGAAAATAATTCGCTGCGAAGCACCGTTTTTGGAACGGACAAGAGGGAGTAACGAAATGTTACAATATCCTTTGGAGCGACGAGACGAAAATAAATTTGGTCTCCTCCGATTGTGGGCGAAACGTTCGAAGGCCAAAGGGAAAGGAATTTCATATACGATTTACGATAAATCCGTTAAGGGGTCTACCCTCTTTTAGCAAAATAAAATCGGGTTATTTTTAATAAATTTTTTAGATAGGTTTAAATAATAAATAATGACAATTAGGACACTCACGAAATACAGGAAAAAAAATTTTTTTATTCATTTATCTGAGTTTTTATCATTGAAAATGCTCGTTGAAAAAATATCGAAAAAAACGAAAAAGTGGTGAGAATCGGAATCGCTTGGGTGACAAAGTGAAAGTTGCCCAAAAATACAGTTAGACTGCTCCGATGTTTATAAAATTTTAATATGATATTTCTGTATATGTATATATACTTTTCAAAAATGCAATAAAAAATATCGATTTTTTGAAAATTACAAAGAGGGTAGACCCCTTCCGCATGGAGGCGAAACGGTTTGGGGTTGCTTTTCGTGGTATGGCGACTATCTTTCGCATTTCATGACCAGATTTGAGGAAAATATGCCTCTACGTACGCTGAGGAAAATATGCCACTAAGATGACATTTTCAACAAGATAACGATCCACTTTTCAATTCTGATAAAAAGTTGGCTTCATGATCAAAACGTCTCTGAAATCCCATGGCCCAGTCAATCTCTAGTCCTCAATCCTATTGAGAACTTGTAAGATGTACTAAAACGAAAATTAGCTGGCCAATATTTCACAAATAAGGACCAATTGTGGGAAGCAGTCCAGAAGGAATGGTAATCCATATGTTTGGCAACGTGTCAACAGTAAATTGAATCCATGCCGCGGAGAATTGAAAAAGATTTGAAAAATAACGGAGGATATTCCGGGTACTGAAGTGGGAAAAGAGGAAAAAATAAAATTTCCAAAAAATTCAATGAATATTTTTGTGTACTACACTTATTTCATTGATCATGTGAAATAAAATAATTTGGATAATAATTGGAATTAACAGCTTTTAATTTATTTCTTTTGGTTTTTTCTGCTTTAGAGTTTACTTAATAAGCAGCTGTAATGAATTCAGCTGAAATAAAATTCCCTATAAAGGAAATTTTGTGATAAATGAACGAATTTTTACTCACACATATTTCTTTGACGAGCTGTGTATCTGTATATGTACTTATGTAGTACATAAAAATCATATTATTAAATAGACCCAGACTGAATCCTTAACTTTTAGAACAAAGTGGATGAAAGTTTATTTTTTTCAAAAGGACATCGCAATTATAAATAATAAATGATGTAAGCAAATTTTTCAAGATCAAGTACAAGTCATAAAATAATAGTCATTCACCTTTGAATTTTCTTCCTGCGATCATTAAACGATGGGCAGCGATGTTTTGACTGTTTTTTTTACAAAAAGGTAAAAATTTGATATTAAATGCGATGAAATTCAATTAGATTCATTCATTAAAACTCTCTTTTTTAGGTTATCAAGGCGCAAATCATGCGCAGGATAGCAAATAAATTGGTATTGAAAAGAAATACTTTCTCATAGCACCATTCCTTAAGCTGTAATAAAGTTTGCACTAGGTCAATTCGATCATTGACACGCTCTAAATAAGACTTTTTCAAATTGATTATGTAAACAACAATTGGCCGGAATGAACTGACCCCCAATTTCAATTGGATTGATCTCATAAACAATTCAAAATCCACTTTGATTACGTCATAGACCAATTAGAAACGTCTCCAATTCGTTCTTGTCGCACTCATTTTGGCAGTGTTAACAGACCTGCTCTCAATTCAATCGATTCCATTGAATCCTGGTTCGAGTTCATTACACAAAATTCTATTCGGACATGAAAAACAAAACATTTAGACTCTATGGCAGAACTTGTAATAAAGCAATTATTCGGAAATTCGCTCAAGAAAATCACATTTCAAGCACGTTCCCTTTCCATTAATTGATTCCTCTTTTTGCTGCTGCCATACACTCCAACACAATATGATTGCGACACAAATAAACACGATTGAAGGCAGGGGGCTGGCCGCCCGCATGCCGTACAAATCGTACCGGGTATCTACAATCTAAAAACAGCAAACCGTTCTCTTCTTGCGGCACATCCAGCAAGAAAGACCCAGAGGAATTGTTCCGTCCGATCCACGAGTCAAAATCGCTGCTACAGATGTCTAATATCGGTCGCGTTATGGGAGACAGCGAACATTATTTTTGGGAGGATGCAAGGCTGGAGTACATGCACGTCTCGCAAAACTGATTATCTGTTTTGGGGTTGCATGCAACACAAGTGCTTACTAAATTATCTAGATTGTTTTTTTTTTGCTGCAATCAAAGCAAGAGAACATAAAATTATGCACTTGCCATGCACTACCCGAAATGGACTTATTTTGGGTGCAATTATCAACTGGAAAGCAAAGAATGATATCTGTCCTATTATATTGCGTCCAAGTGTAGATGAGTTCGGGGTGAATACACTCACATTTGCGTTCTTTTCCGAAATTTGTGGTAGGTCGTAGTAGGATGGGCCCACATTGCATAAACAATTCGGGCGAGCCCAACTGACGTCGGTCATCCAGCGGCAATGTAGAGCTATCTAAATGGTTAGCCCGGTCTTTATTTTTCTAGCATGAGCCAGAAAAAAACCGGGTCCAGCAATTTTTGCCCTCAACATGATCTTGAGTTGCATTAAAGTTGACCTAAGCGAAAAATTTATGATAGAGGAATGAACGAGGTGAAGTCGTATTTTTGTGATCATAAGAGGGTCCAGTAAGTCCTTAGAAAATCCAAAAGATGGCGCTCATATTGAACGAAAATGATTTGTTTGCAGGAAATGTCATTACTACTCACAAGACAGCTGCAAGGGGCTGAACACGTGAATGGAATGAACTACATAAGAATGCCGAAAAAACGTATCTAAGGCAGAACAAAAGAAGTAATGCCGGAGCTAGCAAGGACCGCATTAACGACTACAGCGAGCAACTGTTAGGATTCCAAAATTGGAGGACGCGATCGTTGAGCCAAAATGCATGGAGTCAATCAATTTTGGAGGCCGAAGCCCAATTCGGGCTAAAGTCTCAGTTCTATCCATCACAATGATTTCATATTTATTGTCGATTAAAGCACAAAACTTTTGCATATTTGACAAACATGGAAAAAGGGAGGTCATCTCCCAGAGTAAGGAACAATGCTGATTCCTCACTCCAGCCTTTTTATTCATTTTTTTTCAGGAAAAAAAGGTGTCCCACTGATATTGATCCATGATATCAAGTGATTCCTTCCTCGTGTTCTAAAGAAGGAATTTACAGGAGCAAATTTTTGAAGGATGAGGGCGACGAGTCCAGCTGTGCGCCAGGATGTTACTGAATTTTAACTGCGATTTTTTTGAAGATACAATTGCTGGCTTTTAAATGTGTAAAAATATGTTTACTTGAATAAAACGTAGATCAAAAATTCCAAAAAAAAAATTGGGGCACCAAACCTCGCTAAGGGATTTATTTCAATGCAAAGGAACTTCCCGAAAAACAGATAATCTTGTCTCTGAAGCATCAACCGCTCGGTTTTCGGTCGGGTGGCGCACACCCCAGTACGTGAAACATTCTCCGAGTGGTTCCGGGGCGTGAAACATTTCGCTGACTGCGAGTATCACGTGAAGTTCCATTCAATCCTCAAATCTGCGCAACCTTAAAGCGACTCAATTCAGCCAAGGGATATGTACTGGACATGGTATGCCATTGGGTATATATTTTTTCTCCTTTCCATGAAAAATCGTTCCTCCCTCGGTAGTGGTAACATCAAAAAGCAAGTTTTTGGGGAGGAATCATTGCACAAAAAACCAAACTCCAATACGTAGGGTTGCCATGGATATAAATTTTCTCGATAAAAATGCATACGAAGCCCCTAGTAAGAACAATGAAAAATGCGACTTAAAATGTATCGCTGACATTTCAACGATGCACTTTATGATCCATGCGATGTCAGCGCCACGGCGATACGCAGAACGAACCAATTTCAACACTCAGACCAACACACCATGCCTTGTCTATATACTTTCCATCACAACTGACCCCTGGATGCTTTTCCCCGTCTGCGCGCCACCTACACTTTGATGATTGTATCATATTAAATAGAATTCGTCATTCGTTCGTTTCGCGCCCTGTTTAACTCTGTATGATTGCCGCATGATCGAAGTGAGTATGATAAACTTCACACTCGTCAAAAACAGCGCTTCACACACTCGTAACGAAAATAAGGTCAAAAAACAGAACCCTTGGATTTTCGGTTCGGAACATCTAAACGTAGTCGTAGGAAAAGCAAAGCATCTTAAGAAAGTCAGTGCTTGGCGCCAGTTTTGAAGTGATAGTACCATTGGTCCTCCTTCTTTTAAATTGAAGATAGTAACGTTACGACGACTGTAATGCACGAGGATGTAGTTACAGATTTTTTGTGTTCATTATTAGACGGGCAGACCCATTGTGATACCACAAAGGCATTCGGATGGCACTAAAAAACTTAGTTCTGTGATGTTGAGAACCATTTGGATCTCTCATGAAGGCAGCTATGCTGCTGACATTTATGTTGGCCACTGTCATAAGACTATCCAGGAAGAAAGAGCCCAGAGCCTTCAACCTTCTTCTGGAAAGTGCTGGACATTCGACCAAAAAATGTGGAACTGTTTCCTCTGGTTCTTCTTATCTGCAGCTGCGACAGAAGACGTTGAAAGGAAATCCTAGTCGTCCTGCTTCTCGGTCTTTTGGACAGTGCTACGTCAATTCATATTGAAGAGTATATTGAAGAGTTGCTCGCTTCGTTTGGGACTTATTTCAAGCAAAGTCAGACTGGTTGATCCGCAAGTTTCCTCCAGTAACCAAGCAATGTTACGTTACTTCTTTAGAAAGATATAGGTGAAAATATTTATTATATTTTACCAACAACTTCTGATCGAAATTCCAACAGCTTGACGAGTCAAACATATGAAAATTATACTTCATAAAGTGTCCCGCGAAGAACGTTAACATTTCATCATCCCAACAAAGCACCGCATTCGCTTTTCAACAATATCTTCTTTGATTTACAATAATTACATGAAGAGTGCGTACACCAAACGCTTTAATTGTGGTTTTAAGTTACCCGATGATCTCTTGTGCGCCTCCAAAAAAATAGAGTGTACACATCGTCGCCTTGTACACAAGGGTACCACCATTAGCATCCCATCAGCAACGGGACACTTTAAGTAATTACAAACATATGGTGCTGTCGATCAGCATAAAAATGAACGTGTCGGGGGCTAGTTGTAGTTTTTGTTCATTTACATTCTTTGTTCTTTAACAGACACAGCACAGCACAACAGATTGACCAATATTCCATTTTTTTCGGTATTCCCAAAACGTTCGCTATATGTTGATCCCTTCTGTACGGACTGCTTCCATTCTGGGCTCCATTAATGTTGTCGCATGACATTGGCAGATCATTGGATTAAATAGCTGTCGTGTTATTTATGTCGCACGGTTCAATGCCTCCCACCGAGGGGTTAATTCGCATTGTGGAATATTTTGGTAGTCAGGTCATCATTAAATGGACTGTACGAGTTCCTAATGAACAGATGTTGGTTTACGTGCATGCAGAAGAGGTCGTGGTATCGAGAAGGTGGTCCCGTAATTAAATTTAGGTCTATTGAATGTAAAACAATAGCTATTATGTCTACAATGGTAAACAGGAAAGATACTCATGAAGTTAATGGAGTCATTCAATCAATCCGAGAAGAGCTAACGGTGCAATCTCATCTTGATGAATTTACACTGAAATGTAAATTTATTAGCACGTGATGAGCACATAAATAACATGTGCATTGCTCCCATGCATATATCAAGTTGACATTTCGTTCAGTGTAACAGAGTAAGTGCAAGAACCACTTAATCTTGAACTATTCTTGCATTCTGAAGAACATGGCTGTCCGAATTGATTTGTAACTTTAAGACCACACATTTCACGTCGTGCATAGATACGTTTCCTTTTTAAGGACTTTTTTTTGCTCAGAACATATCATGTTCTTTAAAGTGCATTCTAAATCTGGCAACGTGTTTGCAAACAAGACGATTATTACAAATACTTGGATAGGCCGGGCCATAGAATCAACGAAACAATCGTCCCCGAATGGAATTAATCTCATTTTTTTTTTACTGCGCTGATTATACTGGATGAATACCCAACCATTTGATGTTATCACTCACAGATAACGAATTGATATCATTCAAAACCGAACTATATTTCAATGAATCACCGTACCACGTAAAAGAGCTCAGACTTTATCATTTTGAAGCGTTATCAGAGCACTGTTAACAATATTCGTATGCGTATTTTATTGTTGCCTGTTCAATGATATTTCACCCCGCAATCAATGATTAGAAATACAATAAATCAATTGTAGATTTGATGGATCAAACAACAACAAATGAGTGAAGGTTTGAAGATGTTTGTTTGTAATTTAAATTTTTAGGGCGCATGCATAGTTTGTATTGCCCAAAAAATAGAAGATATTTATTTTTTAACACATTTCACTACACTTACAAGGTGTACACAGTTTACTAAACTGTAGAGTAAATCGTTAAAATGCCCAATTTTTTAGTTGTTGGTGATTTGTTCATTTCTCCCCGTTGTGATGTTTCCAAAAAAACATCTAACCAGAAACCCATCCTGAAAACATTAATAAATACATCAGTTCATGGATGGTCAAATATTGATTATCACCTCGTAAATTTTCCTTGCGACATCTTAAACAAATCATTAGGTAACGTTTGTTAATAATACATTAATTTGAAGTTCGGCACACGTTCATAGCCCGACACCACTTATTGCAGCGAGCAATGCACTGCTAGCATTAATCTAGATATTGCCATTTTTTTGGTTGCGGTTGCATATCATGCGGGAAATTTACGAGTAGTGATTAGTTACTGCATCTAATAGTGAATGACCTTTTTATTGTTGTAGAAAACATATTTCTGTATCATTGATTAGTGTTTGCCCACCTATGGGTGTAAGTATTATGAAATTGTATAAATAGCGAGTATATATATTATTTACAGGATATGACGAAAAATAGGGTGGCATATAAATAAATGGTGATAAGCAAGCCCTAAAATACAGCGATCAATCCGGAGCTTTGGAATAGGGCACAATTGGAGAGATTGTGTCTGTGCTTCCTCGAAACCTCACCAGGAGTATACTGGTACCAAGGGATCCGGGGCTCCAGGGACTTGTCCCTGCCGGTGTCGGTGGGGAACCTGTGGAGGTTGAAACTTGGGGACTGTGGTTGTACACCCATTATCGAGTACTTTCGTTTTTAATACAGTTTGGGACCGGATTAATTCGACAACCCTCCTGAATTGTGGTGCATTGGCGAGAAGTTCAATCCGAGGGTCAGATTTTTTGGCTAAGAGATAGTGCTGGAAGACCACAAACAACAAAAAACCTATCTCCAAATAGAAACATTGATTTCGATCATAAATGCTTAATTTGAAAAAAAAATGGCGGCCGTTTTTTTAAAAAAACTATTTTTGATATGGAATAACTCGACGTTAGAAAGGTACAACATATGTCCCTACACATGCTCAAAGTGCGTTACCTCAGCAAGCTGGCCGACACGAAAGTATATCAGTGGATCGATAGCTTTTTATATGGAGATCATTGCTTTGACTACGGGCGGCCGGCTGTATGCGAGTGTGCGAGCGTGTGTGCTATGCGATGGATCGTGAGCTGGGTTTTTGAGAGCGCTGATTGGCCGAGAGCTGGTTTGAATACGGGGAAAGAGGTTTTGATACGGGGTTTCGTGAGAGAGGTGAAGAGTCCAAGCGTTGTGTTTGAATAGTGATGAATATAGTTCTAGCAAGATCAAAAATCAATTATTTTTAATGAAAGTGTCGTGGAAAAATCACATGGCTACGTTCGTAGCGTAAAATTAAGATACTTGTTGTCGTAAGCACGTCTGCGTGTAGATACCAGTTTGTTTTAAATCGACGGCTATGTTGTCCTTTTCTAACACCGAATTATTTTACATGAACGAGTGTGTCTCCTATTTATTGTGAAACACAGTGTTTCTAATTACGTGTCGTGCTCCAAGTTTTGGGTTCTCGAGGACTTTGTTGTCTTGTCCTGTTCTTACGGAGGTAGCATCAGCCAATTCGTTGCCTCCATCAATTGCTATTGAATCACCGAAAAACAAACCTAAGGCGAATGAGTAACATCGAAGAAATCATTGACCAATTGGATTTTCCTTAAGAAGCTAGAAGTCTTTCTAATTACATGTCCGCAGCATTTATGATCGAAATGACTGTTTATATTTGGAGATAGGTTTTTTGTTCTTTGTGATCTTCCAGCACTATCTCTCACCCCAAAAATCTGACCTTCGGACTGAACTTTTCGCGAGATAATCTGTTCTACTTTCTTTTGTGGATTTAATCAATTAATTTTATTGAGGACTTGACGATTGTCCACGATAATTTTTAGCTTATTTTCACACATTCATGTGACTTTATATATTGGTATCAGATATCTTTACCATAACAGACATAATGGTAGTAGAAGGCTAGTCCGTCAACGTAAATAGGGAGTACAATTTTAGGTCCATTCAAGCGACAAACAAACGATTTAAGTTCACCCAATCTAAGGATCTAATAAAATCGTAATTGGACGAAAAATCAATAAATTTAGATTATCAAAATTGTGAAGAGAATATATTCTTTTTTTTCAGCTGTTGATGCAAGGATAACGGTCAAAGGAAAAGCAACTTCAGTGGCGTGATTTCCCGTGCAAATTTCACCAAACAACGATTTTCCTTTAATTTGCAGATGCCTTACCGATGCAAACAGGACTCACAACGTGTCCATCAACAACAACAACAACCCTGCAAGACTGCTTATTCCAAGCCAGAAGGGGCGGAGAATGGGCGATTCAGCTGGCGCACAGGTGACCTCAATAGCTGGAGTCGATGGCAAATTAATTTGTTGAGTTATGGACGATGATGGCGCGGACCATCATCTCCTGGCAAAAAAATCATCTGCTGTTGCTCGTCGGCGGTGGCAGCGGCAGCTGCCGGGGGACGGGGGCAAGATGAAGATTCGCACCTGGCGATTCGCGCAACACGAGCTGCACAGCAGGCGACGACGGTCGACGACACTGCACGCTGGATACATGTTGCACCGTCGGTGACGTCACCCAGCTTCCGAGGAGAGGTCATGTTGACCTGGAAACAGGCTCGGCGATGTTCACGATTCGGGACCGAGGAAACTTGAGATGGAAGGTGTCCAGGAAGTGAACAATGCCACCCGGGGGACCTGCAAGGAAATGTAACTTTATATGCCGGACCGGGCCAGGCTTACCTGTCTTCCGGAAGTCGCTTCAGCTCGGCCATGTCCAGTTCCAGCCGCAAGTTGGCCACCTCGCACAGCAGCCGATCCCGGTCCGAGGACACTTCCTTGAGCTTCTCGCGGAGCGCAAAGTTCTCGCGCACCAACTCGTCCACGTTGACGAGCACATGTCCTTGAGCCTGCGGGATGCCCAGCTCGGCGGCTGCCACCAAGGGCAGCGGGATGCCAACCATCGCGGCCGCCGCAGAACAAGAAGCGTGCGGCGGCGAGGACATCGGCCCCAGGGGCGACGGCGGCATTTGACGGGGCGGCGACTGCATGTTCGTCGGGTCTGTTGCGTTCGGATCGGGAGACTCCGCGGACGCGGCAGGCGCTCCAACGGCACTGGAGGAGTCCACGTCCCGGCTGGAAGAAGCAGGCGGATCTGTCGTTTCGGCGGCGATCACGGCTTCGCCGTCACTCATCCCTGGTCGGCGGGCGCTTATAACGGGACAATCGCGAGAAACACTTCACAATTCACACTTGTTTCGCGTCCTTTCAACTCCGAAAGCCCAGCACGCCGAGAAACTTCAAATCGGAACAACACCGCAAGGATTTCTGACTGGTAGGCACAACAACAACAACAACACTTCTTCCGCGTCGCTTGCGGCCGAAAAATCAACACAAGTCCAATTTTTCACATGATCGGGATGTTCGCGAGGCTTTTCACAGGACTTTTCCGGGAAACTCGCGCGAATTGCGGGTGGATTCGCGACAGTTGGGCGGCGTCGTGTCCGAATCGACAACTTTTCACTTCGGGCAGCGACCCGCGTGCATTCCAAATAGAAGACAGGAAAGACCGCACGAAGCAAAGCGTTCGCTTCAAGTGTGGTGCAGCCGCGATGGTGAACGATGACGGCTGCCGTGCGGAACGATTGAAATGGCCGGAACGGGCAGGCCGGCGAAAGAGCGCGCGACACGTACAGTGCTGTGCAAAACTTAAGCAACACAATACATGTCGGAATGAAAGGGAAAATTGCAATCAAAATATAAAGGATTTTTTTCCTATTTTCTTATTAATTTACACGTTAGCATGTTGCTTAAAACTATGCAATAAAAAAGTACATCAGTATTTTAACTGTTCTTAAAAAAACAAAAACAAAATACACCAACAAAAAGGCTGTGCAAAATCTAAGCAATTTTCAAAACGCAGCTACGATTCCCAGTCAGAAAAAAAAGATAGCGGGGTTTTTCCGATGTTTTTGTTCTTTCTGATGCTCGTGTCAATTAGATCAGTAAAGAACGTCGTCCCTTTGGGTTTAGTTGTGTCTAAAACAATAAAATCTAAAATGCAGCGTAATCAATACGATAATAGATTTAAATCATACGTAATTTCGCTATATTATTCCGGAAAAACGCAAATAGAGATTGTCAAATCTTTAAATATAAACAAATCTTTAATTTCAAGATGGGTTACGATATATAAAAGCACGGGTAGTGTGAAAACTGTAAATTTTGTTGGGAGGCCGCGTAAAACTACCCTTAGAGATGGTTTACAAATTAAAAAATTGATAAAAATAAAACCGTTTATCTCGTCAAAAGAAATTTTAAAAGAGCTAGGCTTAAATGTCAGCTCAAGCACTGTTCGCAGAGGAGCAATTGAATTCAATCTAAATAGCTATACAGCTTTTAGAAAAACCATTACACACAAAAAGACATGTAAGGAAAAGGTAAACTGCTCGAACAACACTTTGAAACATTATTATTTTACTATTTATATCGTTTTATATAGCATTTAGGCTTGAATTTGCTAAAAACCATCTTGACTGGTCAGTTGCTAAATGGAAGAGTTTTATTTAGCGACAAATCCAAGTTCAACCTCTTCAATTCTAATGGCTTATCTCGTGCGGGGCGTGAGAAGCAACAACAACTGAATCCGCGCTTCTGTAGGAAAACGGTGAAACATGGGGGAGGGAGCGTCATGGTCTGGACATGTTTTTCAGCATTAGGTCTTGGTCCGTTTCATAGAATAACAGAAATTATGGACAGATTCATGTATAAGGACATCTTAAAATCTAGAATGTTACCTTATGCAGAGTGTAATATGCCACTTTGATTGGTGTTTCAACATGATAATGATCCGAAACACACATCGAAGTTGGTTAAAGAATGGCTTAGCTCTAAAAGTATTCAAGTTCTTGATTGGCCGGCACAATCGCCCGACTTGAATCCAATATAGAAAATTTGTTCGGTATATTGAAACGGCGTATGGGAACAGTACAGTTTGCAAACAAGGACCAATTGTTTACAAACCTAAAAACCGAATGGGAAATAATTGACATATCAATTTTAAATAATTTAGTTGAATCAATGCCTCGCAGATGTGCCGCTGTTATAAAAAATAACGGCTATTACACGAAATATTAATAAAAGTTGCTTAGATTTTGCACAGCCTTTTTGTTGGTGTATTTTCTTTTTGTTTTTTTAAAGAACAGTTAAAATACTGATGTACTGTTTTTATTGCAGTGCTTTAAGCAACATGCTAACGTGTAAATTAAAAAGAAAAAACGAAAAAAATTCTTTATATTTTTATTGCAATTTTCCCTTTCATTCCGTCATGTAGTGAGTTGCTTAAGTTTTGCACAACACTGTATGTGCGTCTTGGATGATGGTGTTTGTTGTGCAGAAACTAAGGTAAATAATGGATTGTGCAGATAGTGCATTTGATTAGAGAAGACTTGAACCCTGATGCGGATTGTGGGCTTAACCTTTTTTTGTAAAAAGCGCGTGGAAATCGTATAAATACGATCGAAAGGCATGGAAAAAACACAAATTAATAACAATGTGCTGCATTTATTAGGTATTGGCAATCATTCAGTATAATTGTGATTACAAAACGTATCTAATTAAGCTTGTGTTCATTCTCACGACTGATTCTGGATCAAACTTGCGCTCTAGTTTAAAATCTACAAATTCTTAAAATGTAATATCTTCTGAAATGCCAAATTTTATTGTTGCTAGACACCTGGATTTTGAATGAGATGTAAATGAGTGGATAAAACCTTGAAACCTCAGTACAAACACATAAAATTTATCCAATTCAACCGAAAATCGTCAAGCATCCCTTCATGTAAAATTATAGTAATTCGTACGTTTGTAATGGGTAGTGATGAAATTCAATAAAATAAGTCTTCATTATTAACACTAGAAAAACTGAAAGTATGTATATACCTAAATGTATGCCCAAAAGCATTCGAAATAACTGCATTATGAAAGAATAAGGTAAATAATGTGAAGAAGTTTGTTTCAAATAATTTTTAATATTTTTTATTTTATTTACAGTTATATAACAAGTTATTAGTAAATATTTAAAATAAAAGAAGATTAATTCATTTAGAAAAAAATACTTATGCAATATTATTCGTACATGTTATGCAAATGAGAGTGGAAACCTTTTTATGTGTACGTCTTCCGCAAACGTATTTTTGATATTGCTCACATATTGATTTTTGGTTTTGTTGTTGTGGCAAAGTCGAACTTAACAAATTTTACGTTTGTTAGAATGGCTTGCAGGTGATATTTGTGGGCCTTCATGTTCTGATGAATTTTACTGTCTTGCAGCTCTGCATTCGGTGGAAAGCTGTTTTGCTAGTTGAAACAAGAACTCTTTTTTGTTGTATTTATATTCCTGTCGTTTCTTTGTAATGGATCCAAGCATTTATGCCAGCCAAATCTAAAATATTCAAATATATTTGAAGGGGCCATCTACGGGAACTAGCTTTTACTGTATATTTTGTGGCCATTTATTAATAAACGCATTTATATGTTGTACAAAAAGTCACTAAATTCTTAGAAATTGTGTCATTCTATATAGAATTGTTTTTCTAATTGAAATTAAAAAGCAGTCAAAATGACTTGCTTGGGTTAACAGGTTAACTAGTGTTAACAGCAAAATTTGCCACAACATTTCTTTAATAAAAAATAATTTTTTAACCTGGTTTTCACTACACAGTTATCAATGATTATAAAATTTATTTACTATAAACAGTTTTTGTAAAAAAAAACAGCAAAAGATTTTTCCATGACTACAAAAACAAATTAAATAAAAAATAAAAAAAACATTAAAAGTCAAGCTTCAAGCTTCAAGATCATTTCTTTCGTGCACGATATCTCGTGAACCAAAACATTGGATTTGAATTGTTGAGATGTCAATCAATGCGTTTCAAAATTTTAATGATTTTATCAAATTTTCAAATAAGAAAAAGTGCAAGAAATTAGGATTTTTTCATAAAAAAATAAGTTTTTAGCCAGATTTTCACTACACAGTAATCAATGTTTATAAAGTTTATATACTCTTAACAGTTTTTGTAAACATACTAGCAAAACTTTTTTTCATGATTACAAAAAAAAATCAAAAAAAAACATTAAAATCCACAATGTAAAATGGGTTCATACGAATGATAATACGTGATATCTCTTATTTTAACGGCATCGTTATCATGTCAAACAAAGCTTATTAATGTTTGCATAATTTAAGCAAACTTTCAATCATTTTCGCAGTGCCGTTTTTTTATTTTTATGAAAAAATTGCTTAAAATTTGGAAAAATTATTATTTTTTAATCAAATTTTCATTTGGGGTAATCTACGCTTTGAAAGGTGATATGTTTTGAAGATGAAGATATCTTGTTAGAGAAAAAAACAATATTTATGATGATTGCAAAACATATTCAGCAAAAACAATACACCATTCATATTTATGATGAAGAAGATTAACAAAAATAATATTACCTATAATTTCACTTATTAGAATGACGTGATTTCTAATAAAAGTCTTCTATGTCTAATTTAAGCTTCTGCCAATCACTGCTTTTCGAATTCAGATGTTCTAAGTACTCATCAACTGAAAATTCTTAGTTTTTTTTATTACATTCCAAAAACAATCAAGACATTCATACGATTGATCCTGCGTGAAGATGCAATCAACCTCCTCCTCTCCCTTCCCACCACTTCCCAGAACGTTAAATCTTTCGCCAAATATTGACGAATTTCGCCTGCTTTGTTTTTAGCACTTATGTATGACTTTTTTCTAGGTTTTCTCCAGTTGTAATTTACATTTCTTAACATTCTCCTTATAGTTTCAAGGCTACACTTCTTATTCAGGTACATTTGAACTCAGCAAACTTGCTGAGCTAATTTTGGTGCACTGAGCTTTGAATGCATTACATTATCTGTCCTACAATCCTGTGATAATCGAAAGCGGAAAACATTTTATTTGACATTGTTCTCCATTTATTTTCCACACGATTTGAAGCGTGTGGATCTCAACGGTCGCACCTCGCGACTTGTTTGTCTTGTAATTAGGCCATTCTAGTCTGTACGATCAAATCTTAGTAAATTAATAAGGACTGCATTTTATAAACCTTCTGTATTTGGAAAAACCATCCGCTAGTCTCGACCCTTGCTTTCTTTGGAACGGATTTGCTGCACTTCACATTCGGCAATCTAATATTAAACTTTGTTCTTCTGAATATCTCACCCATCCACAATTCATTTCAGTGGTTATGTCTTCACTAATCAAATGCATCAATCAATTATTTATTATTTATTTTGCTACATTGGCACCATTCCATCCACAATTTGTTTAAGGTTTATGTCTTGACTAACCAAATACACAATCAAATATCTATCATTTATTTTGCTACCTTGGCACTACTCAGCGTTTAGTTCTAGAGTTTGCCGCCGAACAAATATTTAGCGCATGTATGCAATGCAGAACGTCATTCATTTCTGTTGCATTGCGCTATCAATTACAGGTGTTTTTAATTTGACTGTCTTCCAACTGAAAGTCGTGCAGATTTATTTAACACAGTGTCTATTCGCCCGACGCCGTAGCTCCATAAGTGTAAGAATAAATTGAGCGTACATCCGTGTGTTGGCCGAATGTGCGACAATGGACGAGAGGAGCTTTGCGAATGGGAAAAGTAGGGGCGAGAGTACGCCAAGACATCATATTCAACAGGTGAGCAACTTTTTTTTTATCAGAAAGTAAAAATACATTGTTCTCCGGCTTTACACGACAGACAGAAAGGTTCTTCATGAAACTGAGAATGTCGCAGCATGTCTGCACCGTTCATACACTACCCTCCGTTCGTACCCCACCTACGTCCCCAACCTATATAAGGTCGAATATCGCCACCCTACTGTGGGCACTGTACACGGGCATCATGGCCTGCCTGCGCTTTTCGCAGAGTAATGACAGTTGATAAGCGACAGTGGCGCGTGTATATGTTTGTTCACTTCACTATTTGATGGATGAATTGTGATTTATTTTTTAGCGATTGCAATACAATATATCAATGTCATTCTTTTTGGATAACATAAATACACTCTTGAAGTATAAGAAAACTTTTTTTCATATTGTTTTTTCAAAGTTTTTTTTGTACATAAAGCAGCTTTAAAAAGAATGTCTTGAAAATACACGTTTTTGTGCTGTTGATGGTGCTGTTTTTAGGGTAATTTGATTGCAAAAAATTGATATTTGTTTTATTCTTCCGTATTTTTTTAGGTTTGGACGATAGCCTTTTATATGTTTAAAATATGTGGTTGAAGTTTGGTGATGATTGGTTGAGTAATTCCTCCGAAAATAACAACACCTCATGAAAGAACGTAGTGTCAAAAAAATGCGTTTAGAGTTTTTTTCCAATGAAAAAAAACCTAATTAATCATTAAGTCTAATCTGCGATGCCAGGACCATAAAGTATTCCTTCAGATTCTTCAAATGTGTGATTTCCGTTGAGACGAGCTGCTCTACGTTGAGTTCTGGTTTCCGCTGAAGCTTCAGAACTGTGATGGTCAGCTTTTGGTATATGGGCGACAAGTCTCACGAATGCATGTGCAAAATTTATGGCACTTTGACCGATTTTTACTCCCACTTTCCTACATAATTTTGAGAATTGGGGCATATCCTTCATTGTACATACAAACTGCAATCTTGGCTGCAATTTCAACGATGTCTTTTCCACACACACACACAATATTTTTTGGAGTCATTTTCCAGACGCTTGCATTGAAGCGTTCATTTGTATTTAATGTGTGACCACCAGTGGCGGCTCTACCTTTGGGGCTTGTGGGGCTCAGCCACACCACTTATTGATGAGCCTATATTAGTGCAAATGTAATAAAATATCATTAAAGATTTCAATATAGTTTTCATAATTTCATTTCATTTCAAAATATAATGTAGCATTTTTTTCGCCCATGCTGTAGTTTAGTTTCACATAATCTTCTTGCCACGCACTGTAGAACAATTTGTTTTTCTCTTCGACTCGCTTCATTGTGCCTGCACCGAGTAAAAGCTGAGAGTAAAATTTAAACTTATTTTCTCTTTAACAATTTTCCACCTTAACTAGGAAGAAGGGGCTACATTGGATCAGCCCGAAAGAAGAGTATTTCGATTTGAATGTGTGCGTGAATTCCATGCTGAAGCGGCGGGAGTGTGCGTGTTTGAAAAAGCATATGTATACCTTACGGACGGGCTAATTACATTCAGCCCGTTCAGTGCTTCGACAACGTTTAGTCTTGGCATGGTCTGGATAATATTTTTGAACAGGCATGAGCAACATTTTTTTACGACGGGCCGAAGGCGGTGAAGGTGATGACTGTTAATGCAAAAGTAGTCTCATCAGTGTAGTGCATGGTATTAATACTTAGTGCGGCTTCGTAGTGTTTGTAGTGTTTGATATTTTTTAAAGTTTTGTAGTGCTTAAAGTTTGTTTCATAAAAGGGTTCTTCAGGTTATGGTATTTATGATTTTAATTAAATACATAATTAACAAGATTCTCCTTGCATGTGTTAAAACTTGCTAGAAGTTTGAATTTCAATTTTAGTAAAAAAAATTCGGTATTTTCAAAATACGAATTCGGTAGAAAATTTAATTTCCAACCCGTTTTGCTCGCGTTCTTTTGAAGAAAAACTTGAAATTAAGCGCTTGGGATCTCATCAGCCTTCTAATTTTAAATTAAGCAGCAGCTGCGACAAAAGGTAACTTCGAAACTTTTCTACTGATTGGTTCAGTAAGAAAATTTTGAAAAATGCGATAGGCCTAAAAGTTGTTTGGGGTGATAGTATATTGATGATAGAAAAATTCGTACCAGTAGCCCCACCATACCTAACTCCCACGAGCCGCCTCTGGTGACCACGCAAACATCTCTCCAATAGCTCCTCTTTTCATAAATCTTCGTATATAGGTTTCAAGATTTCTTCAACATATTTTGTAAGAGGCGGTGGGTGTTTGTAGCCTTCTTGCTGTTTTAAGCCATAAGAGGGTGAAAGGATTCACACATCCAAAAAATTGACTTATTTTTACGAATTTATTACAAGGTCCCTGGAGTAGATATTAATGTAATTCTCTTTTGGTTCATTAAAAACACTGTCAAAACGTACCAAAAACAAATAATTCATTTAATTATTATTATTATTATTTTACACAAAATGGCGGCATTCTCCTAGCCATATAAAAAAATGCATATTAAACGGTGACAATGATTCTGACGTGGTCAAAAATAAAAAATAAATTCAAAAACGGTTTTATTAAGTAAGCGAAGGGGCTACTGTGTGAACCAAAATAATATAGTTATGTACAATAATATTAAAATGGTGGACGGTTGAATATAACTCTTCGAAGTTCGAGTTTTTTCTTTGGTGATTTTTGGGTTTAAAAAAATAGAAACAACCAATATTTTCAAACGCCCGTAATTCACACGATGACTATACATGTGTTCGATAAATCATAAAAATTTCAAAAGGATCGGTTCAGTAGTTTCAGAGAAATCACTGTCACGGCATGTAACAGGTGGTTTTAAGAAAAATGCATTTAAGGTAGTAGTCTCCTGTTCCGGCCGATTTTTGAAGGTCTTTTAAGGGATTTTTTTTTATAAGAATAAATAATAGAATCTTTTCAAATTTTTTATTTGTGTTTATCGGCATTATGAACTAAGTAAAAAGAAGTTTTAATTTTATTTTACATATAACTATTATTATTATTATTATTATTTTGATCAACAAAGTTTAAATACGACCATTAAAAGTGTGCGGAGAAAAGTTGCGCTCGAATACTGATGCCACGGCATCCAACCATTTGTAGAAAAATTTCAAAATTTCATACGCGAATCTCAACTTACAGATGACCGATATGACTAAATTTATAACGCTGAAAAATGCAGTCTTTTTTGGAAGATGCTACCAGATAAAACATATGTTGCAGCAACGGGAAAATCAGCAACAGGACGAAAAATTGCGAAAGAAAGAATAACTTTCCTGACTTGTGCAAATGCTTCAGGAAATCATAAAATTATATTTTCACGGATTGGAAAGTCAGCCAAACCTACAGCAATCTATTTCTTTTCCGAAACGTTTCAAAAAATGTTTCAAAACACGAATGAAAGTGGATGATGGAGCTTGGGATGAGGAAAATAATATTCCTCTGGCTAACCTTCAACGCGACCTGGCTGCAGAAACTCTTCGATTCCAAAATTTACTCATACAAGCAACAAATACCGTTTGTGATGCAGACGAGATGAACGATTGGCTTTCTGAAAGCAATGCGAATTATTCTAATGAGAATGCTGAAACTGTCGAAACCACTGATTCCAAAAGTACCGAAGGATCTGAAAACTTTGATTCGGAGCTGACTGTAACCTTCGATCGATTTTTAAAAAGCATTGAACTTGTGATTAGCTGGTCTGAAGAAAATTCTTATCCACTAAGTGAAATTTTAATGTTGTATTTAATTATGCATAAAGCAATTGAAGAATCAGCTACCTCGCCATCAACACCATCAATTGCATCCGATGCACCCTTTCCTACATATAAATCTGTTGAGCGAGCGATAGACCAGACGTTTCTAATTTTTTAATTGCTTTAATTTCTGCAAGAAATCCATAATTTGACCCAAGTAAAATTAAGTCTGCATTTATTGTAGGGACATGCAGAAGATCGTTTGGATTTGAATTGAGGCAGCATCTTCGTCGTTTAACACATCAAAAACTTGGACAATTGTTTTAAAAGTTTAAGCATAGTTTTTAGCAACTCCAAACCATGATCCGCATCGAATTGTTACTGGTTGCGAAGGAAGCAAAACATCAAGTCCAAGCTCATTAAAAACGTCCTCACGCAAAGGTGCTGTTAAAAAGACTCTTTTCCAATTTGATATAAGGCGATCGATTTTTGGATGCAAACCTTTTGTAGTGGATCTACACATATCTACACAATCAATCAGCATTTTACTATAAACTAAACCCACAAATCAATAATCAACGAGCAGTCGTAGAATATACAAATGCATAATTTGCGATCACCTTGTAATGCTCACTTTGCATACTCGTTTTGCATTACACATAATCTACTCACACGAAAGTCCAATTCATGTTGTCACTAAAAATAGACACATGAACGAATGTTTATAATAACCCATCGCGATCGCACTAGACTAAGCGGCGCCTAGCATTGGCAGGTGCAATGTACGACATACTTCCACACAAAATACGAAACCTGAGTAGTTATTACTCATGGACTATTATGAGTGTTGCATTTTAAATTGGGTCATATGGAAAAATGCTGATCGATATTTTGATTGGTAGAATGAATTTACTATATTCAATTCTTCCAGTTTTAGAGTAGGGATTATGTATTAAGTAGAATAAAATATTAGAGTAGGGATTATATGTTAAGTTGTAAAAATTGTATAAAAGGAAATTGTAGAAAAGAAAATATAGTCATAGTCATAGTTAAAGCGTACTTTTGACTCGTTTGTATTAACGCATTATTGCCGTAGTATGGCAAAACGCTCGAGCCGTAACTTGGCTTTAGAAGCGCCTCAATTGTAGCGTAACCAGTCGCTAAAAGTAAAACTTAATAAAAATATCGGCTAGCTTGGATCTTGAATCCTGCGCCAGACATGTGGCAATTAACTTGCCGGTAGGTACCCCAATTTAACCCTGTTCCCTCACTAAAAGTGCGCTTTTCTTATACAGCGCTAAAACCCGGATCTCCCTTGAAGAATACAAGATCCGGCGTACGGCGTCCAACACCGAGAAGGCAGCTCCTGCGACGAGCTATCGTTTACAGGCCTATCTTTTACATGGCGATCCTGCCTATCCTTTTACACTTTTGTTTGCTCACATATTATATGCAGTCCATGTGCTAGGCATGTTAAATGGGTTATTTTGGGGTAGAAAATTTTATAATCGCCCAACCAGCTTTTACCACATACGATGCAGCGTCCGTAATCAAAAGCAAGAGTCCAGTATCTATTAACACTAAATCAGATGCGTGACTCTACCATAATGTAACCGATTTAGTCGATGGTTAATGCTCAATGGGTTAGCCATCAAAATTTGCTTCCTATTCCTCTAAGACTAAATCATACATATTTAGATCGATGCTCTTTACTACACCGATTTCTCAGCCCTTCAGATCACTACATACTATATATGTACAAATAACAATAAAAATAACAATCAATCGAACCGGGGCCTAGAAATTTTACACATATTGACGTTGATTGAAGCATGTGTGTTTCCAATTAGACGATATGATGGTTTTGTTAATAGATAAATGTAAATACAAGGCGGTAACACCTTTCAACATACTTCTGATGTGATGGTCATGATCATGCATTGATCGTGATGAAGGAATGATAGACTAACGTTTATTTATGATTTCACGATGAGTTTTGATTTAGGATCGATCCTATTCAAAAGATCCATATGTAATTTGATTCGTAATTGGAAATCTAACGACTGTTAGCTTTGGTAGCTAGCACCTTTAGGAAACAGAAATACTACATTGGAAAATATGGGCAGATGTATTGTTGTGCGTTGGGCGTGAGTGAGTAGTGCTTGAAAAATAGATCAAATAGGCATTTAGCGAATTTCTGTACTACAGTAGAATTTCTTGAAGTAGAAATCAGACTGTTTTGTGCATTCCCTAAAATTTTCCATGCATTCTAACTCGAAAACCTCTCAAATGTGAACCTCTTTTGAAGATTTGAGGACCTTTTGAGATTTCTTTTAGTCAAATTAGCATTATAAAAAACTGTTTGAATGGCATTGCCAAGCCGTGTTTAAATGAGCGCTTAGCTTGCACGAAATTTCTTCTTGTCTTTGCACAGATGTTCCAGTGATGTTTCCATAAACATTGATTTAGTTTGCAGTTATGTGCAGTAGGTTGATGAGCTCAGTCTAATGGTCCTGGTAATGACGTCAACCACGTATTTTGGGCTGGCAAGCCGAATTTTTTTTGCAATCTGTATGTAGTTCAACCAAGTGATTAAGTTCACGTTTCTTGGGCAGCAGATTCAATTGTTTTGGGCTCCATCTTGAAGAGAAGAAAAAATAGGACACCCCTTTATCTCACAAACTATGACACTCACAAAAAAGTTGCGTACGAAAAAAGGATTTAGTAAATAGTAGAATTTAATTTTCAGTCACTGTTACGTAGATCATGTTGAGATTTACATATATATAATAAATAATATATAAAAATAAAATATGATAAAAGAGTTATACGCCAAAAACGACTCCCGAAAAGGAGGATCATCTTTCGAGCGTCACAACTTTTTTATTTTCACTTTTACCGCGAAACACATTTCAAATCTATTTTAAGACAATTTTGTCACAAGTCGTTTGCGATATTGTTTGTTTTAATCACTGCACATTAGTGGCAGTTATTGAGTACCGAAGGGAGAATAGTCATGTGAAAAACGCAGCAAAAACCCCCACTACAAAACTCACAGAACATTTTGGTAGGCAGACCGATTTTTTTTGCAATGTGTAGTGAGTCTTACTGTGAACTTAAGTTCAAGTTTTTGCGGTCGCAACCCTATCCTTCTCCTCAAAATGGTGATGTTGAAAAGATGAAAAAGTGGGACACCATCCCTATCTCGAAAACAATGGCTCACAAGACAGTTGCGTACGGCAAACGTGGGTAAAATTTGATTTGCAGGAACTTGTAAATGAACATCACATAGTCGTATTACCATGAAATAATTAATTGATAAAAGAGCCAAAAACGACGCAAAAATGTTGGATCATTTTTTCAGCACCATAAATTCTTTATTTCACTTTTAATACGAAACGCATTTGGAACTTACTTAATGGTATCAAATACGTCCAGAACTATCCGAAAATTGTTGCTTTTTGATACGCTATTGCGTTCGATTGCTTTTTGGTACGCTTCTTAAAATCTTTTGAAAAATAAATCACTCAAAAATTTGACATAGTGACGAATTTATAGCAATTTAACTTGACCGCATGCCTTTTTTCACGGAACAACTTTTCTCGACACTGTCAGGATGATAACACCGAAAATTTTCAATTTATTCATTTATTTTGTATTTTCAAACTTTTCTAATTGTTTTTTCTTTAGTCTTTTGAGGCATTTATTTTGAAATTCTGTTAATATTAATTTTTATAAACAATTTAAGGCTAACATTTCACATCAAAATCGCAAAAAATATTAAGAAGTAATATTTTTGTTGAACAAAAAAAAAATAAAAAAATTGGATACTGACGAATAGGCGTTGTCAGTTCTGTTTTGTTTGATGACGAAAGACATTATTTGAAAATATTTCTCAGTTCCTAAAGAACCAATAAATTTGTAATGAATACTTTTCTATATTTTTCTTAATATGTATATGGAAAAATTTCTTCTCATCGCCTCATTTTTCGAGGCGCTGAACGTATTCGACCAATTCAAATAATTTTGTCGAAAGCCGTTTGTAGTATTGTTTGCTGCAATTTCAAATAGAGAAAAGTCATGTGAATGTGGTTGAATTAAAGTGTCATCTGCCAATTTATTGTTTTAATTGACAACATTTTTCTTGGCAAGAAAGACGCGAATACAAATAGGGCATGATACGCTTTTCGGTGCAAAAATCTGTATTTGATAAAGTCTTTGTTATTTTCAAGATTTTCAAGACATATTCAACGCATTTTTAATAAATCTTCCGCATACGTTTTTTTGAAACGTGTTGAATTTGATGACTTCAAATTTTCCAACGTATTTTGAATAAATCTTCAGAAGGAGAAGTGACTTAAAAATAAATAAAAGTGATTGAAACAAACTGTACCGCAAACGCCTTGTGACCAAATTGTCTTCAAATAAGTTCTAAATACATTTCGTGATAAAAGTAAAAACAAACAAGTGACGGGTTTCAAAAAAATTATCACCCCCGTTTTGGAGTCGTTTTTGACTTAAGCAACGCCTTAGGTCTTGTATTTTCTATAAATCTATCGAATTCGAATTCATTTAATCGTGGTAAAAAAAACTTTAAACGCGTTTTTACCAAAATTTTGTTTTTCCGTGCGGTAGGCACGATTTCTCGAGAACGAATCAACCGATTTTCCTCAAACTTTGCACAGTTCCTCTTTATAGTTTTGTTCGTGCTTGAACGAAGGGATTTTCATTCGGTCGACTCGTTGTGTGCGAAAAAAAATATTTTAGAAACGATGGGAATCGGAAAAATGCCCAAAAAAAATTTGAGACGAAAATTCTCATTTCAAAACTTTAAATTTCATTTTTCTTCAATTCCTTCGTTCAATCACGAGCCAAGGGCATAAAATACAAGTTTATTTTTTGAATTTTTGATCTGATATAAACCTGCACCGAAATATTCTGCCAACCGCAAAAAAAGGTTGGACGAGGAAAACTGCAGGAAAATTGTCAATTTTCAATGTTTTTAGCTAAAAAAAATTTACAACTTCTTGAAATGCTAAACTTTTATGTGTGTAAATTTTAAATAAAATGGATCTTTGGTTCCTAAAATACAATTTTTTGAAAAATTTGTTTTTTTCCCTTGAAGCCTGTAATCTCTTAAAACTCTTTTATTATCAACATTACGTTGAAGTGAAGTACGAATTGTTGCAAATTAGATTCTATACGAATTCGCCATCAGAATGTTTTTATGGAAGCCATGTTTCGAAGATATGGGGGCGTCCCACTTTTTCTTGTAATCAAGATGACATCCAAATGAAGGAGTTTGCAACCTCAGTAAGTTGAACTTTGGCTCACCGTTGAATCGACTGAACATTGCAAAAGAAAAATTTCCGCCAGCCAACTTCAAATGCACGGTTGAACTACCATTAGACTGGACTAAATTCTTCCTTAAAATTCCTACGGTCATTTTCCATGAGCAGCTTTTTATTTGCTTTAGACTCTTGACTAATCAAGCAATAATTTGAGGAATGATATTACGAGGCAACATATCTCGACAATACTCCAACGGCTGACCTAGAATGGATTTCTTAAATAAGATACAGCTCCTGAAATATTTTATTGAAGTTGAGATTATGACTACATCAAGAAAAGTGAAAAAAACTCAACAATTTAAATAAAAATGTACATTAGAAATTAATGAATCGTCCAAGAACCACTATTGGCGATACTGTCGGGACCATATTTTTGATTTACTGGCAATTCAAGTTACTGAAACATGTTCTCTACAATGGTGGCTAATGGTCTAACTTAATGACTGTGTTCAACACAATTACGATGTGTTTGATGTTTTCACAAGCAAAATACCTAATATTTGCATTACAAATCATTCGTTCCCACATTCAAACACTTAGCCCATGCGTGAAATCTTCCGGACCATCTCTGACTTGCGTCCGCAACCACAGAAGTAGATCCGCATCAAATTTAAGACATGCGCTTGAACACATATTAAACAGAAGCGATTACACTGAAACTGGGCGAACAGGTTGTAGCGAAAAGATTCCGACATGACTTCGAAAACAAATTATTTACTGGAAGAAGTTATTCAGTTCGACGAATCAAAGAATTACTTTAACTGTAAGCACACCAGTGCTGCATGGGCTGCTCCCATTCACCAGGCATTTCGGTTTCACTGGTAATTGATCAATAATTCGACTGAGTGAGTATAATCGTCTTCCGTGCCGCAGCCTCGACGTTCCCACATATCTCAAATCTAATATTGTTTTGTTCTAAGCGTAACGGATGATTAAGATAACTGATGTAGGAAAAAAGGCATCTAATAGATCGACGATCTTCATAATTATTGCTTCCGATTTGGCAGTATCTGGTTCTTGGTTCTTTCGGCTCTCGGGCCGATTGGGTTCTAAGGCACAAACGCCGAACTCGCCAGCACTTCAACACATTTCCTAGATTAATTTCTATTTAAGTGCATTATGAATGCGCGCAATGATCATTACATCCAACGGAGGAGCTTCCAGGATCTCAGCAGTTGGTCGTTTCTTTTTTGGCGAAGCGACCAGAAAGATTGCCTCCGAATCTTTGGATTTTTCCGACCCGCTGTGATCAGGAGGTCTTGAAGAAACTACTGCCGACGATTTCGGTGTAATTCTGGCCAGCAGCGGCAAATTGGATACAGAAAAATCATTGAGAGAAATTTCGATGTTAACAATAATAAATAATTTTTCGATTGATTATAAAAATAAGTAAAGCTAATCGCATTAGAATTGTTGGATTTATGCTGGAAGGGAGTCCGTTTTCCTATAATTTGATCGACGAAGACTTCATTCATTTTTGTAGTGGTTTTTCCTTTGATGCCAGTGTTATTCAGGCTAATGCCCTACGAATTAAACATGAAAATACGGTTGTAGATCAATGGTTCTCGATTATCAATTAAATGAGAACAGACATGCCGACTGGCAGCAAATCTATTTGGAACTTACCTTCGACTTTCTATCAGGATAAAATAGATGCATGATTCATGGAAACTTATTGTTGAAGTAAATCTACGGGTGCGATTGATAGTAAGGAGTTCAGAGCTGCTCCATTTTCTGGCCATTTCAAATATCAATCCATTTTCAAATGAATATGTGGGTACAAACGGGAACAACTATTCAGATTCGACTGCCAATTAGTCTTGGGAAACGGAATCGAATGTGACCTCTTTAGGTGGCGGTTCATTACTCCTACATCTTTTGACGGTGAATTTGTGCATCCTTTTGTCGGAATTGTGCTAGTTTTGTAGTACTACAAAAAATTTGGTGTAATTTGAACTGAAAATCTGTGATATGCACACTTTAGGCACTTTGAAAAGAATGCTTTGAATAAATGTGTATGCAGGTCATATTCCTTTAGCAACCTGTTTAAAGTATAACTAGACAAATCTCCTCAGTTTCATACCATTATTTACTGAAGTCGCTCAATATGTAACTATTAGAATTAAAAACATATTAATAAAATCAGATTCTCTGCTTATTGTATGGTGGATTGCTTCTAGGATTTTTAGCTCTACAATCTAACCTACAAATTTACTATCCCAATTGATGAGGATGTATCTTTCAGTGGCAGAAAAAACAACGATAAAACACAAAACAATGTCAGAAAACAACAAAAGTTTTAAAATATTTTCAATGAGAAATATCTCTACTGTCTAAAAAAATCGAACCAAATCAGGTATTCAAAAAAATTCAGATAATTCTTTGGGGCCAGGTTTAAAGGACTTAAGCCAAAGCGAATGAATTCCATTTTCTGCTGTGACTGAATCTATTTTTTTATCACCTATTCATTCGTAGTAAGGACTAATGTCTATCGTTCTTTATTTTTATGGAATAGCTTTAAGTGAAAAATTATTTCATTTCACAACACGGTCAGTAGTTCTTCGTCATCCCGGATGTCGTTGGGGATGATGATAGTCACGTTGGTGTAGCTAAGGTTTGAACTGCAGTAGAAGTGTACACACGGGCCATCTACAACCTTGTGCCGTTGCCAATTGAAACAGGAGAATCAACTGTAAGTGCGTCAAAAAGGACGGACTCGAATCCATAAACAGGGCAATGAGTAGTCTAGTCCTATCAAGAGATAACATCGAGGAATAAACAGACGTGCCAATAGACGATAGTAGATTCGCCCATCATTTTATTGGCAATAGTTACGCAAATTTTGGCACCACAATTGACTAGCCAATCAGTAAATAATGCCAACAATACATATTTATCTTTATATTAAATAAAACTGTATGATCAGCAGAAGTTCAATATCAAATCAAGTCTTAAATATGTTTACTAAAATTGCGCGATCAGCCGACACTCATCACCGATGAGCCACTAATGACGTTACGCGCCGAACTGCGCTGGCCTGCCAGCAGCCATCACTCCTCTAGCTAGGTAGAGGCTGAATCCGAATTAGTCTGAACGACACAAGGGTTCGTTGTCTCGTCCTCGTTCATTGAGGGCAACGAAACGAAAGTCCTGTTGCCTTCAATTTTCGTAGCAATATCGTTCGATTAAATCAACATTTCATTACAATCATGCAAGCAAATCTCTTTGGAAAATTAAGATAAGGATTTAGAATAAATATGCGTTTATAGAAACCAACGAGGACAATTCAGTTCCCGTTCAAGTTCAATTCGGTTCGAGTTAGAGTAGTAAATCAGATCAGTGCTTTAAAACTGTGAATTGAGCTCATCTTTTTCACCATATTTTTGGCGTTTCTTCGACAAATAAGACAGTAAGTGCTTAATTTAACTTTTTATTCCTTGCATATCAATTTGCAGTTATCAAGCTAGTACTTCAAGGGAATCACTCCTTATCACTCCAAAGTACGAGTACTGCAGAGTGATTTATCGTATGGGGTAGTGCATTCTTATCGTGGAAGTCACTTCCACAAATTAGGCAGCTCAAGTCGAAGTTTCGAAGGCTCGCAGCAGGTTGCGCCACATAAGTATGGTAAGTTTGCATCACGCCTGTACCTAGCCTGTATTGTGAAAAAAACGCGAACGCAAGGGACCCGCAGCAGACTTGATGCCTCGTTTGATAAGGATTACAATGAGATGGCATCTTTACTTTCGCCGGAATCCATTCTTCGTGTGAAGAAGTTGTCAACAGGTATTGAACTTCAGGCTGGGAATTGATCGCTGAAACTTAGTCATCCATGGAGGCAGGTGATTAACGAAAGATCGAATGACACACTTGAGCTGCAAGCTGATACTCATGCCTAATAATCGTTGGGGGGGGGGGGTATCAATACAGCTATAATAATATTGGCGCGACAGAAGTTTCGAATAGTTTATGCTTATTTGTCCACATTTTGCCAAAACATGTTCGTGACATTTGGATATAAGTCGTATTCGCATAGGCATGGCGCGGACCTGGTGCGGACATCGTGTGGAAAAATGCAATTTCATTAACATAGTAAAGACCTGTTGTAGACGTGCTGCGAGCATGTTATAGGTGTGAAAATTTCAACTCGAGAAATGATTGTTTTGGGGCCACTTCAGAGACATGTTTTGGGGGAAACACACTGAAGAAAAGGATGGTAAATTAGAAACGCCAGTGGTAATTGAAAAGATGAAACAGAGTGATTGGATTAGAGATAATTATGGATTTTAAAGTAGATCATCGTACCAAAATGTTCAAGCATTTTCTGGCAAAAATGGACGAATTTGTAGAGCTACAAGTTTTGTTAAATTCGTGCATCTCGGTGCGATAGTGTGGATAAAATCTGTAGTTGACGAAATCAAACTTAAAACAGTGCTAACGTATTTTTTTAAGCAATTTTTTTTGCGTCGATCCTTGAACTATCTTTCAAAACTTACCAGAAGATGAAAACTTCTTGAGCGTTCCTTGAGAGAGAAAAACTGAGGTTTGAACGGTTGTTAGAACATTTACTAAAACTATTTTAAATCTGAAGTAGTCGTACCAGTACAGTAGCTCCGTTTTCCAAGTACTGAACGCTTCTTGAAACAGTTTCAATGAAAATTTTACTCTTTGTAAAAATGTTTGTATATCTTCTGCAACATTGTTACATTCACATTGTCACTTTTCCCTGGAATGCCTTTTGAAAAATTCCAAATAAATTCGATTCCGTTTTAGCAAAGACTAGCATTTTCCAGAAAAAAATCACGAGACACTTATTAGGAATGTTTACAACTATTACTTCATTCATCTCACAGGATACTACCCAGTCTTGACTGCATAAATACAAGCAATAAAAGACTCCAAGTAAACCATTCGAACTAAAAATTTGCAATCCAAAACGAAAATATAGTGAAATTCCACTTTCCGAAGAAAGTCACAACAATCTCTATCACCCAAAGACCAATAGCCAAGATGGAATTAAGTATACTGGGAAATGTGGAATGTGAAATGTGAAGAGGTGCCACAATGATTTATCAGGAAAACAATTTAGACAATCAATGTTTCCCACTAGAAACACAATTAAAACACTACTTTCAATGACCCAGAAGTCAATGACTGACAAATATTTGACTAAACAATTTTGATTCGAATCCAAGCCTTGAAGACATCTTCAACGATTCCAATTCAGTAGTCTACTAAATGTGTCTAATAATTCGAAAGGGCTTACTAACTTTTACTGTGCTGCTGCTTGAGTCCATCAAATGACTCTTGTGTCCGCTACTGATTTATTGGCCACGTTCAATCGATAACGATCGCTCCTATCCAGTGGGGGACGACGACGACTATTGATCCTTAGACGATTTGCAACAATTTCGTATCTGGAGTCTGAAATCTTGAATGTTGTATCTGAAATCTTGAATCTGCCGAAAACGATGAGAGCGAATAAATACAGTTTGAGTTTTATAGCTCTTCACGGATGACAGTGCAAGAAAGCCATAGTCATAAGATCAATAACATCAGCTCGAAAATCTGTTCCCATTCGAATGATGATCGCTTTTGTTAATTTGATTCCCATATTGTTAGTACATCGCGCACAACACCCACAACGGCCATTATACCGTTTCTAAGCATGTCTAAGATACCAATCGATTAACACTTATAAAAGACGAATCACCTGACCAAAAAAAAGAAAACCTGTAGCATTGTAGCTACAGCCGCATCGGTCCCTAACTATCACCTTTTGCTTAATAGACAGTAGGAGATACTTTTGGGCGATGGTGAGATGGCCCATGGTTGATGGCTGATACATAGTTGGGCTGAGACGAGGTGATAGTTTTTCGGTGATCACCACCCGGGGGCGAACATTTTTCGATCTGATTTTCAATTGATTCGCAATGACTTGTCAAAACGGAAAATGATCTGTGTTAAATGCAGACGAATCAAAACACTTTGGACGGATTCATGATAGTCACTTTTGGAATTTCAAAGAAATTTGTTGCAATGTGATGATGTGTGTTTTAATGATTAGGTATTGGTCGGTTCTCATGTTATTGATAATCTTCATTGGCTCTAAGGCATATTTGCTGGAAGAAGAAACCCAAAAACAGTTTGTTACTACTCACTAAGGAGAATACATTTTGGTATTGTTTTAAAAGTGTTTCTTATTTCAAATAAAGCATGTTTATCTTTTGCCAATTGATTGCGAAAACATGCTAAAGGGCCAATGTAAATCACTAAAACTGAGTGATATTGAATTTCCATTCTTCCACATAAAAAGTTAAATATTTTAATACAAAAAGTTGACTCTGTCTTACAAATGTTGAAGTGGACTCCCTACCTGATTGTTGCTATTTTTTAACAAAATGTTGGGACGTTCATCCATGTATTACTGCTTACTACACAGGCACATGCTATATATTTTCTGTTTTGCATTTGAAGAAAAAATACAGAAGTGGAATATTATATGATATTTTCTAAGAAAAACTACCTTTTCATAATTGTCTCAAAAGAGTTTTATACGATGAAATTTCATGAAAAACAATTCACTAATTACTAACATCTATTTTTGCCATCATAATTTGCTGAAAAAAATGGATCTATTCATAATGGTTGCTCGTTAACTTTCATGAAAATTAATATAAGAAGAAAAAATGAAACACTTTCAATCAATAATAAATCTAAGAAAGAAATATGCTAAACTATTTTTAACCAAAAAATAAATTAAAAAAAAAACATGTAAAAAATCAAGGCTTCAGTGCTTCTACAACAAAGTTTCATTTAACATTTACTCTCAAAAACAATTTTACACGGATGAAATTCTTACAGAAAATTCATCATAAAGATGTGAAAGATTTTTTGTAAAATCTGGACAAATTTTAAAAAAAAAATTATATATTTATTTCATGCGAAAACATTTCAGAAGAAAAGTCTGATCGAAATTTCAATAGGCGTACACGAGTGAATTTTTTACGCACAAAGCAAGCGCTGTAGCGACGAAGCCATAGAGACAATTAAGAATTCACATCCAAAACCCCACATTCGAACGCATTGGAAAGCAAGCCGTCAACCGAACATTGATGAGAGAGTGAGCGGGCAGCCGTAAGCGATTCTCCGTCGTACAAAAAACAGCAATGCTGGCTGAGCGTTGTAAAGTGGCATTGGCCCAACACTGGGGGAGCGCTGTAAAATGGCACTACCTGTTGGGTGTTGTAAATTAACACTGGGGATCGATATTGGTTCAGTGTGCTCGCTGATTGTTGTAAGTTGATCCTGGCAATCGGCACTGATCAGTAGCTTGAAGCTACTACTGCAAAATAAAAATCTGCATTGCAAATAGTCATTTATGTCGCTTATTCGAGAAACGAAATGTCCCAGTCGTCCGTATAGTGGTGGATATGAATGCAATTTTAGAAGGAAGACATTTTTATTAATATCTCGGAAAACACGACTTGCACGAAGATATTATGTCCAGCAAACATGGTCAAAATGCAGTTTTTTAATATTCTGGATCATGACGCCAATACTCTTGGACTGGATTAGCACCTTATTTCCGTATCTCAAATATCTATTGTATCAAAGATTATTATAATAAAGTGGCATAATTGACTTTTTTTATTTGCAACGCATACTGAGTTTTATTCTGCAGTAATGACTTCAAGCACTGGGCCAGTGCCGATCGCCAGTGCTGGAGATTGGCACTAGGCCAGCACTCACCTAACACTGGGCCAGCACTGGCAGCTGACCGTTGGTCGTTCGTTGTACGCTGTTCTCCTATTCTTGACACGATTTGATAATTAGAATACTTTCAATTCTGTTATCCTTAACTTGTTTTTTTTACCCATAAAGGATAATTGTATATGGTATGAACTGTCGTGCAAACGGAGAGGATAAACTCATTTCTAATGTGATGTGAATGAAGAACCAGCGAGTGTACATTCATTTGAGATTTAATCAAACTTTTTGGCTGGCGCATCAAACACAACGAAAATCGAATCTCGGTAGTTAAAAGTTATTAAACATATTTTAAGACAAGATCGATCAGCGCGAGGATCACTGCCGCGATCTATGCTGGATCGGATAGTTTGATTAATTGAACTCGTCTGCTCGCATCAATCGATGATAGATCGTGAACGTGTCCTGATCAAAATAATTGGTTGCGATGAGTTGACAACATTTCTGGTAGGTGGCATTTTCACGGGACTATCTCTGGTAGTCCCGAGTTATGGCTTCTGCTCCCAAACTGCGAGCATCCCATCCATCCCATCATCAATTTACCAGATGCGGCGTGCCTGGCTAAATACCTGGCATTTTGATCGCCACCGTCCGTCCTAATGACTTTGGATAGGTTTCGATTGGATTGCCTGAAAGAGATTCCGTGGATGATGATGGTTCGAGTTCAGGCTTTCCAGGGCCGACGACGCGGCGATGATGCGCTGTGAATACCGCGAAAATGCCGGTGTGTTCCTATTATTGGCGATGGTGATAAACGATCTCTAATAAATTGGGGGTGGAGATATCATCATCTGCAACGAATTGTAATTGTTCGGCCTCAAAGCGACCAGTTGTCGGGAGGGGTCACACGAAATTATCCAAACACGCTCGATCACTTTCTAATTTCATTTTCAGACAATGATTTTGAGTACGCCTTGTATGTGAGTAACCTAGGCATAATGAGATGGCCGACGAAGGTATCAAATATGTTAGCTTGTTAATTGGATGGCGGATTTGTGGGAAGATGTTGTGGATTTGTAAACATTTCGTGGCTCATAAAGTTTCCTAGGGTCATTAATTACTGTAGACCGCCTTTGAATTAAATCACATCGTAATGAATTTTCAGATAGTTTTCGTGGTACACGACTTGAACGGTTAAAAAACTGTTAGGAGGTGGTGGGCGAAAATAATTAGTGAATTATTAAGAGTCACGTTCACCACATATTTTATTCATTCCTTGAAAAAAGGCGCAGGCACTGTGCGAAGTTTTGTGCACAGCTAAGCTTTCAACATATTGCTTTCGATGGCTTTGAAAGATATCCAAGGATAGTTCAACCTACCTTTGAGTTTTCCTTCGGCCAAAAAACTAGTGTGTGAATGGGACATTAATAATAAATGAAATAAATCTATAAATATTCTAAAACACTCTAATCAATATTCAAATATTCTTTCATTACTAGAAAAAAATTCATATTACAATTCGAATAAATTGATGATTAATAAAATTAGGCAAGAAACTATCTGCATCTGAACTCATGCTTAGCCAACTCAATAAATAGACTACAAAAAATATATTAAAATTTACATTTTTTATTGTTATTTCGCTGGCATTGTTCAACTTCCGGTGGCTTGAGGGCATTCTTGAAAATGAGTGTTAAGCTCCATCTTAAGGAGTTAGATTTTCAATGGAAATCTATTATTGACACACGCTCCAGTTCAACGTAAAGATAAACATAATATTTTGATTTGAACATGATTTAGTTACTATTTGCTAGTGTGATTGAAAGCAATAACCAGTAGCCAGCGGCCTTTCTGTCGCTTAACCACGATTTGCTGAAGGCTTATAGGTTCGTACTTCATTAAGTTGATGTGTGAAAATTTCACCAAGAGTTCATAAGTGCTACGGATTATTGCGCTGTGAAATATCCAAGTTTACTCGTGCATCGTCAAGGGTACCTACCGCGCAGAGTAATGAAGGATTAGTGATGCTGGATGGAGTTTTAAAAAATTCAAACTTAAAATTATGATCTAGCATCACGGCACGTCAAGAACCACGAGGAAAAATATAATAGAAAAATACAGTCTCAATTGCCGCAAAGTTCATTATTATTAATAAAAAATTAACGAAGATGAAGTCAATTTAATTTCCAGTATATTTTCGAATCGATAGAGAAAATCAAGCATACTTTTGTGAAAGCTTTCGATTGTTTGAAGTATCATTGCTTGAAAACGATTCTACAATCAAATCAAAAATCAAAAACGATCGTGTGTTACCGAATCAATTAAGTCATCATGGTTATGTTTTATAACCTAAATGGAAATCTGTCATGGAAAACTTTTGGTGTTAACCATGACTTCCACTGGCTTTTCTCGATGACAGCCATAAATCACAGTTGCAGGCAATGGAATAACTGGTGGGAAAAATGCGATGACGAGAAAGCTTGGGCTTAAAATCCGAGCGAATCGGTGCCAGCCATAAAAAAAATACTCAGTATTGCTGAGGGGACGGTTGGTTATATTGGCAGCCCTCTCTATCAAAAGATGGCTCACTTAGGGCACGACAGGCCCATTGTGATACCATAAAAGATTGGGATTGGGACCATTGAGATTCTCGTAGGAAGCTGGCTAGTATTTAAATAAGCTTCTTCCGTGAAGTTATCCAGAAAGGTTTAGCCTAGCATATTTCCTAGATAGTGCTGGGCATTCGATCAGAAAGTATGGATCGTTTCTTCCTCTTCTTCCAATCCACAGCTTCGGCAGAAATCGTTGAATTGAATGTTCAATCTTTCTGTATGTCCTGCCAATTAGATAATGCCCCGTCAGTATGGATATGATGAAATTTAATGTTTCACGGCTCGTGTTGAGGAGCTGCTTGGTGCATTTTGAGGTCAGTGGGTGTCAAGTTTGTTCCAGGAGCCAGTTTCTATTTGCAGCCTTCATGTAATGCAATTTCCGGTACATCACTATGCCTTGATATTCAGTTTAGGATCACTTCACAGTAAAGCGACATCACGCGACATTCCATTAAAATTTTGGATGAGATGTTCACCTTGGATATTGACTGTCAGAGAAAATATTCAGGTTTCTTATGGAAATTTTCTGATTTCTCAGCTAGCCTACTGCCTTGTATATTGCAATAACCTTTGCCTGAAAAACACTGTAGTGGTCTGGAAGCCGGAAGGATAGTTTCAAGCCTAGCTGTTCCGAGAAAACGCCGCAGCCAACTTTTCTATCCATTTTGGAACCATCAGTGTAGATGTCGACCGATTCCCTTATATCACTCCTTTCTAGTCATCCCTACTTAGTCCAGTCATTCCTACTCAAGTCAGTCATCCCTTGTCCAAGAAGTAAGCCAAAATTTGTATGAAAATCGCCGGCGGAGTATCGGACGCCTAGAAGCCTACGTAGGCAAAAGTTCATGGCGACGATAAGGCGATTTTGTGGGGACATCGAAGTCATGCATTGCTTGGTTTGAGCTGTCCTTAGATGGTTGCTCGGGGACTTTGCTCACTATAGGGCCCAAAATGAATCCACGCTCAAATCAAAAGTCAATTCAATCCCTGAGCACAATAGTGCAGGAGCATTGCAAGTACTGAAAACATCAACACAATATTAGTTATTTAGCATAGGTTAGAACCGCCTAGTCTAGTTGACAACTTCGCCTTCTAGTGTGCTTTTTGGTTAGCAAGTCACTAACACTATTATTGCACATTAGTGGAGGTTCTTAGATTCCAGATTTTATGCTGGTTCATCATTAATTCAGTGGGAAGCGTGGTTTCGGGATGTCGGATGGCATCCTCTTCAGGTGCTGTCATTTACCATCCGCCACCAGACAGCACGACCACCGTTAGGCTTATTGATCGATTAAGCTCGTTGTACTTCATCCGACACCCCGAAACCACGCTTCCCATTAAATCAACACAATGTTTCCCTTGCAACATATGCACCTTTTCTAATCCAAATTACATAAAACAATGCAAAAACTAATGCCAATCATCGTAGCCTACTCTTTCCTGCCCTTAAATACCAACACGCACTATATCCATTCTTTGAGCACCACAAAACAGTGTTCAAATGGAAGATATCACTTGGTCGACGCTAATTTCTCACTTGAAAGAACCTAAAACAGTGTTATATGGAAGATATCCTTTGGTCCGCATTATTTCCTGCCATTAAATATGGTAAAACAGTGTTGAAATGCAAGACAAGATGACTGACTTGAAACCATGGTGGAAGCAGGGATTAGGAGAAGCAAGGTCTAGTTTCCCTGGCATTGGTTCAACCCTTCTTAGTCGGGTGGAGTTGCTAAGGGTATAGTTGGACCAGATTGATCAAGATGATCCATTGTTCTGACTTTAGTAATGCTGTTCAAAGCGTTTTATTACCGCAATCTGTTATGAGCGCTTTCTCAGTGTCGTTGCGTTTCTTTGTCGTCAAAATGGGTGTTGCGAGATAAGGGGCTTTGTTTGTATTTTACTCTTCATTGAATACATATATATTTTTTTTGAAAATAAATAGAGATAAATTAATAGAGGGGTTCAGATTATCGAAAGGCTACTGTACTTTGAATGTGTTTATGCATCGGTTTCCCATGTAAAAGTTACTATATGGTCCACACGGTATTGTACTCATCTATTCAGTACCGAATGAATAATCCCTGGTCTTGTTGAATTTTCAATTAATTTCCCCAGCATTGATTTAGTTATGCACTTGATAGAGAAGAAGCAATTTCTTATCGCACGACCTTGCGTTCTTTACATGGGAGGAAAATCATCCATACAGAATGGCGGTACAACGATATGGCGGTTTCTCCGCCTACTTTGCGCATCAATTAGACATGATACCGGGATTATTGACGCCGCGACGAATGAAAGGAGGTAAATTGGCATTTTGACATCGTCTCGCTTTTCAGCTCATTACCGTCCCATATCCAGCAAAATGATATGACATGCATATAAATCATATGAGGCGGCATATGCATTGGATTACGATCGCTCCAACATTCCGTCTGTCCGTCCGGACCGACAGACAGACACCATTATGCTTTTTGCGATAATGCCGTCTTGTCCTTGCTGTTCTGGTACCTACTTTTGCTGTTGTTGCTGCTGTCGATGGTAAAGCGCAACTTGAAAAGAGGCGGTCACCATTCACCATGCTCAAAGGTATTTTACGGTAACATCGCGATTTAAAACATATAACAAGCTTCATGAAGAAGCCCCAAAACGAAGCGAAAATAACCAATATTGCGGCAACAAGAGTTGGAAATGAAAGGGTTGTGTGCATTCAGAAACAGTATCATATTCTTTAATTTAAAATCCCGGTTCAAATTTTAATAAAACCTTTCGAAAACCTAAAGTCAGAGTGGAATAAGATAGATTTAAAAAGTTTCGTCTGTCTTTAGGCATGATCCACGATATTGGCTGAACAAAACATTAATTCGAAATGGTTTGTTTTTAGAGTTCAACTAAAAATTTACTTCACTGTTGAAGTGCTTCTACATAGCCATGCAGAAAATATCTATACGGCATCTTTATCTTGCTAAAAATTTCCAACAATCAGCATTCGTCATTGACTGATTTCACCAAAATAATTGGATCGATTCTAAGTGCTCTCAGGCTGAATCATGCTTCAAGGGCTAGATTTTAAAAATGATGGTGTGCAGATTTTAAATTATTCTGATTCTGTATTCATTTCGCAATAAAGATTTGAGCTTCACAATATCAATTGTGTATTTGTCACCATCAGCATAATCCAATCTTCAAGAACAAACACATCTTTTTTCCTTCTGTTTAATTGCATTATTGCGTCAGGATTTCTATTTCGTAGTAGGAGCTCGTGGCACTATAAGTATCCTGAGTGAAAAAATAAGACGACAAAAGAACTGAAAAGTGACTGAAAATTGAATTTTACATATAATCCGACGTGAAATTAAGGCGAAAATTATTATCAGCACTGAAATCAAACTGAAACTGGGCTGAAAATATATTCCATTGAGAGAGTTCAAACGCGATTGAGACTGAAATGTGGTGGAAATTTTTTATTCAGTTGAAACAGAGACTGAAGTCAGTGGGAAAATTTTATATTTGTTTGGGTGTATCGGAAAATAGATTGATTCAAGACTCAAATATCAGTTAGTTTAAACGACGACTAGAACACAACTAAAAATAGACTGATAGTAGAATGAATTGTCTCTATTTACGACTTCCAATTTTTGTTTGTTCTAAAAACAAAGAATAGTGTTGTCCTCGTGCCATTTACCTTCGCCTACAACACATTTCTTCGAAATTTCGATGACTACGAAAGGGAATACTGTTCAGTCTACACCCGCAAAATGAACGTTTATGCGGTCAATCAAATAATATGCAATGATTTCTCACAATTTTTCTTTGCCATTCACTTTACATTTAATTATTAATGCAATACTATACATTCGCGCAATATAACTATGCAATACTTAATAATATAACGAATTTGCACTGAAGCTCACTAGTGAACTTCCTTCAAATCGTTTAATATTCTGTTTGTAATGTATTGTATTGAATTGTTATATTTCAGTAATAGCTCTAAGCATTGGGCCAGTGCTGGGGGTTGGCACTGGGCCAGCACTCGAATGCAGTACTGGGCCAGTACTCAGCCACCGTTCAGCTAGCACTGACAGCTGACCGTTGGTCGTTCGTTGTACGCCGAGGATTGGCCGACGCTTGGCGTTGTTTCCACTGCTGGCAAATCTTGCTTGGGTTGTTCACGATTTCAATTTAATTTCAGTTTATTTTCCGACTATTTTCTAACATAGAAAAACTAGTAAATTTTCAAGTTCGTTTTCAGTTTCATTTTTTCACTCGGGATTTGAACCGAAGAAAAAACTGGAGTGATTCATTTTAAAAACAAATATTATTCATATAATAAACAAAAAACAAAAACACTTCAAACATCATGTGGTCTTATGTAGCATGCAAAAGAGTACCACTACAGAGTTTATTCTAATCAGAACATGCTTTTTGTTTATTACAAATGCAATTGTAATATTGTCCTTACAGATTGAGTGAAACTTCTATGAGATATAGTTTCTGAATTGCAAGATTTCAAAAATAATTGAAATTTTTCAGTAAATTTTGATTGCCAAGCTGTTATGTGAAATCTACCGCATCGATTTTGATGAAAATTTTTGTGCTGTCTTATTCTATTATAAAAAAATTTTAGGCAAACTATCAAGGTCCTAAGTTTATTTCAAATGGTAAAAATTTGAATAAGGAGCGGCTTTTTTCCTATTTTTTTTAAATTATTGCTATTTTACGGCAAGGGTTAAATGTTTTAGAATTTTAAACCAATCTTATCTTGTAGAAAATTTCATTACGCAACTTTCATTTTCACGCAACTTTGCTCTAGAATAAACCGTTTTAACGTGAAGAGTGAGACAAGCAGGAAAAACACGATTGTTTTTTAAACTTTTAAACATTTCGATTTTTTTTAATGTTCCTGACTTTTTTGAGAGGGAGCATGAATCAATTATTGTTATACGAGTTATTCCACAACTTTTCCTGCAAAAATCAGCGTGACACCCCTCTCAACGGCCAAATGTAGTCGTTTTGCTACAGATCCGCCCTGGTCTATAACCTATTTTTCAGATCCTTAGTGACGATGTAGGTTTGCATATATTTTATTTTTGGTTCATCTGTGAATAGTTTTCGTGTTTCGTGTTTATCATTGAACTGTTTTTTATTCTTGTTTTCTTAATTAGAAGTATTATATTCCCGCACTATGTATTCATTGATGTTCTCGTTGATCTGCGAAATAAAGGATATAGATATATAAAGGACAATAGATCACACAAAAAAATTTTTTTAATGACACATACCACTATGAATGAATAAGATATAGCTCAGCATGAAGCATCGTATATTTATTATATGTTTGGCCATTCCTACATGCCTAAGATGTTGAGCTGGTAAATCGGGTGAGTAGTACTAAGTGCAAGCAGCGATTCTCCTGAAAACGTGATTTGAAGCTTGCAATCGCATTACGAGCACTTCTTTATTGCATTTCTACACTACGCGCGTTCACTTGCATTCTCACGTCTAATATACGATTAAATGCTTAGTGCATGTTCCCGCAGAACAGTGACGGAAACTTGCTTTAGAAACCTGCACTAATTAGCACCACGAAACTCTTAGCCTTGCCAACGGACATGATGAAGATTTTATGCGTTACGAACAACGCATAGGTAACCTACAATTTATTGATTGGTTAAAAACCAAGCATAGGAAGAAATAGTTGGTATGAACCTGAAGGTCATACTTTGGGGTTGGATGTAAAGAGGTGCTTATGTTTGTACCGAAGGTTACAAATAAATTATGGCAAAGCCTTGTTTATTGGTTGATTTATTTTTTACGGTTTCGGTAAAACTCATGTTGGAATTTGGTGTTGTTTGAAATAGCGCAAAATTTTGAGAGAGTCAACAGCAATTCTGTCCATGGGAGTCAATCAATTTTTGGGGGAGATATTCAAGATTGTAAGCGTTTAAGCTACTCATAACGTGATTTTTTAGACAATATATATATGAGTTTTTAATTCAGTTTTCAAAACATTACCGCTCTCAAAGTCCTAAAAATGCAATATCGCCACACAGGAGCGGATCGTGAATCTGTGAGGTCCTGGGCTAATACTACACAAGAGCCTACAAAGTATTCAACTGACTGTCATTCTGTCGAGAAACTGTTTCCTATGACGATGTAGATAATAGGAACAATAGGAAAAAATAGGACAATGAAACATTTCATTTATTTAATATAATTAAGTGTTTATGTATCTGTTCAAACAGCAACTGTAATCGTACCTAGTTATGACATAAACTTAAATTATAAAGCAGCCTTTCTAGATTTTAGTGCTGCAAATTCTTTTATTTGTTCTTGACAATGTAAATTCTTTCTTTAAATCACAATTTATGGAAAGAATTGATAAATAATTTAGTCGATCGTTTAACATTTTTGTTCCATATTTGTTTCCTATATACGACATCCTGGAGAACAAGCGCTCCGCTTCACAGCTAGTGAGTGGCAATGCCAAAAAAAAATCTTTAAGATGGTATAGCAGCTTGAGAAAACATCAAAAAGTTTCTTCCCATAAATTAGCAAAAAAAAAATTCACTGCAAGAGTTGCAAGACTCTGGCTTAGACTTTAGTATGTAAGATTTTAACTGAATGCATTCATTCACTAAATTTTCGTCCACGTCGTCTGGATAATAATAAATAATACTCCATATATTTTCCAGGATCTGTCATTTCCCTATTTTTGTTTTGCAAATCCATTAAAAATTTGAATTATTTGCCAATTGTCTCATAGACTTGGCTTCTTTTATTTAAATCCATAATCAGCTTATCCAATGCAACAATTAGCATGAATCTTTGAAATTTTTTTGCGTCGTACACTGTAACTTTATCTGTAGACTTATCTGAAAATTTTGAAGTAGTGCGTCTCTGGTTAATTCCACTGTAGTCTGTTTCTACATTAGTACTTAATTTTTTAGCCTTCGCTTCGTATTCTCCTACGATTAACTTGTTGCCTTCGCAAATATCTAAATCCCCGAATTCCCCGTTTCGTTCGATAGACGGGTTGATCGATCTCAGGGTTAACAATCGTTTCATTGAATTTTATTTTGATCATACATACCTATTTTACTTTAACATATCGTATCGTCTATTGTTTTCAATGGGGGCCCCTTGTGTCCATGAGGCCCTGGGCTGCAGCCCAAAAATCCCTTAAGTAGATCCGCCCCTGTCGCCACAGCTATGTAAGAAACAGTTCTCAAACAAACAATAAAGTGTAGATAATACCAGTGGCGGCTCTACCTTTGGGGCTAGTGGGGCTCAGCCCCACCACTTATTGATGAGCCTATATTAGTGCAAATGTAATAAAATATCCTTATAGATTTCAATATAGTTTTCATAATTTCATTTCATTTCAAAATATAACGTAGCATTTTTTTCGCCCATGCTGTAGTTTATTTTCACATAGTCTTCTTGCCACGCACTGCAGAACAATTTGTTTTCCTCTTCGACTCGCTTCGTTGTGCCTGCACCGCGTAAAAGCTGAGAGTAAAATTCAAACTAATTTTCTCTTTGGCAATTTTCCACCTTCACTACGAGGAAGGGGCCATATGGATTTTACCCCGAAAAAGAGTATTTCGTGATGAATGGCTGCGTGAATTCTATGTTGAAGCGGCGGGAGTGTGCGTGTTTGAAATACATGAGAATACATCGTGGACGGGCTAATCATATGCAGCCCATTCTGTGCTTCAACAACGTGTAGTCTTGCCATGGTCTGGATAATACTTTTGAGCAGGCATGAGCAACATTTTTTTTTACGACGAAGGGGGTGAAGGTGATGACTGTTAATGCAAAAGTAGTTTCATCAATGTAGTGCGTGGTATAAGTACTTAGTGTGCCTTCGTATTGTTTGGTATTTTTTAAAGTTTTGTAGTGCTTAAAGTTTGTTTCAGAAAAGGGTTCGTCGGGTTCAGGTTCAAACTCACATAAGAACTTGTATTGGTGATAGAAAAATTCGTACCAGTAGCCCCACCATACTTAACTCCCACGAGCCGCCACTGGATAATAGTTGATTGCAACTTTTTAAAGCTACTATGTATATATCGAGTAATCATGTTGGAAGGGGCAGAAAACTCCAAAAAATCAAAGAAACTTACTTTCCTATATAAAAATTTCGCATTTTTCCTTCGTTGAATTGAATTTTCATGTTTATTTTTTTACCCCAAAATTTAATCACTGCCCTTCAGTGATTTCTAAATAAATTCAAGTACGTAAGACATTTTCAACGCATGAATTGTTTTGAAATTCCTTATGAAAAATGGGAAACTTCCATGAATCCTATCGTCAATGACCGAGTGTCCTCCTCTTCTGACATCAAAAAAAATTAAATCAGGTTCGTGTTTTCACCTATCCTTAACAATCATCACTTTCTAATTAATTGCTTCTTCTTATTCAGTACTCTCTTGTCATTTAAGTCGATTTGGACGTTGATTTTTGCAGCTCAAGTTAGTATCAACTTTTGAAACACGTCGGCTCTTCTTCAGTTCATTTCAATCAGTGAAGCATTTTGACTATCTTTTCTTTGATAGTGAATTTTTAGAAATGATTTACGAATTTTTTTTCACTGATCATTGGTTAAACATCCTGCGTCATTGGAAACGTATCTGTATTCTACAGTAAATAACACTAACTTCAATTTTTTCAAAACTATTTTTAGGCTAGTTGCAATTTACATAAAAATAATTTTAAAAAACATTAGATTAGATACTACGAATGATATCATATTTTTAAGAATGGTATAAATCCTTTGAATAAAAGCTGAAACTTTATAATTATTATTTTCAGCATATCGGGAATTTATCGAGATTTTGGCAACATACAGAGAGAAATTGAACGTAACCTGCGACCCAGTTGAATGTTGTTTTCTAGGACGTTTTTTATAGTTTCGCTATTCCACAAAGAAACCAATGAACCTGCTGGATACTGGAGTACAGGAAATCAGACGCACCTCGTTAGTCACATTTAGCCAGGTAATATTGAAACAAACAGTTATTTTTTTTGGATTTGAATTTTGAAAAAATTCGTCTTGTAAAGATAATCAAACTGTAAGTTAACATAAGGACTGTATCGGAAAAAATTGACCTTTCGTTTTTCCTGCATAGTTCCTGTTTGGGATAAGTTTAAGTTTTCATCAGGTATGACAAAACTAGCTATAAAATGTGACAAAAAAGAACGTCTTATTCATTCGTATTGTAAGATCACTCTTGAAAAGATGTCATTACATGCGCGTATCACATCACATCAGTGCGTAGTTTAATTGTGTGCAAATGCCTGAAAAATCCCCTTCGTAAATATTCGGTGCTAGTAAAGGAGACCAATTCGTCAATTGCAACAGTGAAACGAACGATTATAAAGTACAAAAAGGACATACCTGTTGCTAGAAAGTCTGGATCAGGTAGAAAAAAAGGTCCATCGGATACAAATTGGAGCCGAAAGGTAAAGAGGAAATTTATACAGAACCCTATCAGATCCATTCGAAATATGGCTGCAAACATGGAACGCAATGATTCAGAGAATTAAGAGGATTATAACGTTAGATCATATAAAGTCCGTAAAGTACCCGATCGGTCCGAGGAAAAGGAGAAAGAAACGAAAAATTGGGCTCGAAAGTGATACCAAATTTGATTGTGTTGTGTTGGACGATGAAACGTACGTGAAGGCTGATTTCGCACAGTTGCCTGGTCAGGACTTCTATACAGCAAGATCAATGGGTGGTGTTAGCCTAAAACATATAACCAAAAAAAGGACCAAATCTATATGATTTGGCAGGCTGCTTGAATTTTATCGGCTCCGAATCGTGTTTGCTTTGTTGAAGGCACTTTCAATCTGTTTGTATTTAAAATTACCAGTTATGAAAAGGATTGTAATGGAAGGAGTAGCGATGGAAGGGATATACCATTTACGATCGTCCCTTGGATTTCTTTCATAAAAATCATATACTAATTAATAAGATTAGCTGCAAAGATACAATTTAAACCAGCTTATACCATGTTCAGGAAGTCCAATCAAGTTGTTTTCTATTTTTGAGCCATCCAGGTCAACTCTCCAAAAGCAAAACCATTGCCTCGGAGGGTGGGCATCATTTCAAATGCCATTCGTGATTGTAGAATGTTGAAAAATACATTCATTCATGCGATTCAAATTGTGCGAGTCCATGACATACTTTACAGGTTCCTGAAGACAAAGACTACCGAATTATATTAGAAACAATGCCAAACCACGACATGATAATCGCACATCAAATTATTTCGAGTGACTTCAGGTGAAAATTAGAATGTCATAACCGCACCATTATCATATCTACTCCTCGCTGTATCATAATTGCCAAGGAGACCAGTAGTTGTACGTTCATAATAAATGGTATTGCTTCGCAACAGTTTTTAATGATTCCGCACAATCCTTTATTACATATGTGTATAAAGACAGAAGTGGGTTTGGGGCGCTTGCGTGACACAATTTGATTCACAGCGCTCGAGCAATCTTCTTGCGTCCTATTATTATTGTTCTGGCCGATCTTACGTTCGTGTTTGTCTGCTTAATTTGATTCAAAAGCACACGACACAAGCAATACGCGGAGCTAGTTTTCAATTTTCACATTTCGAATATTCGAATTCAGTCCGGTGTGGATTCAAGTGCATGCCAAATATATATCCTAATATCTCTCTTTTTACTTTGTTTCATGTGTGGTTACTTTGGATTTTGTGAAATGCGTGATCAGATCGCGTTTTCATTTAACAGAGTTGCAAACGTCTTGGCGTTCCATGGTACGCGTTTGATCATTTCCAATTGTTGTTTGCTTCCTAAGCACAAAGTCCTCTAATTGCCGCCAACGCTATTTGCGTATATTGATAGAGTGGTTGGTTTTTGGTCAGTGGTTGTCGACTTTTCCTTAAAAATTCTTACCACATTAGCGCTGATCTCCAAAAACGTGACATAAATATTTTTTGATGATGAATAAGTTAACAATAAAATTATCCTGCATTGAATTTGTAGTCGTTAAGTTGAAAGAAACGTTAAGAAATTACGAAGATACTCAGCATGAATTTTGATGATCAGACGATCTTTGACGCGCGGCAAATTATCTTTAAATTATGATGTTTGCACGTTTAGTCTTAATATTGTAAATGTTTCCTCGTTGTCGCGTTTCTTATTTATCTTTCTTGAAACGCTTACTTATTACTTGACACAATTTTACTCAAGAGATTGATCATCAATAATTTTGTCATCCCAGAAACAACTTGTCTTCTTCTAAAAATTATGACCCACATGAAACTAAGCTACTTGAGATTACACGTTAGACATTTGTAATGGCATCTCTGGAAATCAGATTCGGGACTGATGCTAGAGAACGCACCCACGACATTACGAGCCGAACTGAACTGGCCTGCCAGCAGCCGTCACTCCTCCAGCTAGGTAGAGACCGAACCTGAATTAGTCTGAACGACAAAAGGGTTCGTTGCTTCATCCCCGGGACTTAACGTCCATTCAGGCCAACTAGATGAAAGTATTGTTGCCTTGAAATTTCTTAGCGAGATTGTTCGCCAAAATCCCATTTCATTATACATTAGACGGAATTATTTGGTCATCGTTGCTAATGACACATAAATTTTCGTTGCTCTCGAAATGTACGTGACACAAATGAAGGCTAGCCATTTTGTCGCCCGCCAAGCGCATATATTGAAATCTGATATGCATCGTTTGGCTCGTGTCTTAATCAAAACGTACTTTATGTTGTCATTTATATTATGATAAATTATCGTGAGAATAACCGTTGGACAACAATATAACAAAATTGGTTGCAGTATCGCATCAGAAATCAGAAAAGCCTTTAAAAAGGATCCACTGATGAGCATAGCTAACATCTAGACTATCCAGGAATAGATTGAATAACAATTGTTGCGTATTTTCACGAAATGATAAACATTAATATGCCTGCGTACGTGTAGAATATTTTTTTAACATTAAGATTTACTTAAGAACAAAGAATCAAGCGAGCAATTATCGACCTAAAAAAATCTCTTAAAATTAAGATAACATCTACGGTAAAGTCAGGTGAAATGAATTAGTGGGAGAAATGTAACAGTTTCCTTTTGACGAAAGCCCTTCAGTTGATTTTCTTCATATCAGTACGAGGGGCGTTTGAAAAGTCCGTGCAGAGTCCGAGAGATGGCACCACCGGCGCGTATCGAGATCATGTTTAGTTAGTAGCATCTCTTGAATGAATGCACACCAAGTTTCAGCCATATTGGTCTATTTCTTTGTGGTTTGGCATTCGTGTGAATCAAGGAACTCGAATGATTTTCAACAAATGGACGAAAAAGAATTTCGTATGGTGATTAAATATGACTTTACGAAAGGCAAAGCGCCTCAGGAGACTACAGGGAAGCTTGATAAACATTATGGTGGTTTCAAAATTTTCAGACTGGCCATATGGGCACAAGTGACACTGAACGTTCTGATGGGCCTGTAGAGGTTACGACTCCAAAAATCATTGATCAAATTCATAATATGGTGATGGATGACATAAGAGTTAAGGTGCGTGAGATTGCTGGTGCTGTGGGCATCTCGACATAATATTTTGCATAAACATTTAGACATGAGAAAGCTATCCGCAAGATGGGTGCCGCGATTGCTCATGCTTGACCAAAAACGAAATCGTGTGAAGTGTTGCAACGATGGTTCGCAGCCGTTCCAGAAGAATCCGGAGGACCTTAAGCGTCGTTTCGTCACTGTGGATGAAACATGGACACATTACTATACTCCTGAGACCAAACAACAATCTAAACAGTGGGTTACCAAGGCGAAGACAGTTCCTTCGGCGGAAAGGTTATGGCGACTGTCTTTTGGGACTCATCGACTATCTAGAAAAGGGTAAAACTATTACAGGTGATGAATATTATCATCGTTATTGGACCGTTTGAAAACCAAGTTGCAAGAAAAACGCCTGCGATTAGCCCACAAGAAAGTCCTTTTCCATCACGACAACGCGCCGGCACACACCTCAGCATTTGTGGTCGCAAAATTAATGGAAATAGGATTCCAACTCGTTTCACATCCCCGCTATTCTCCAGACTTGGCTCCCTCGGACTACTATTTGTTCCCCAATTTGAAGAAATGACTGACGGGACAAAGATTTTATTCAAACGAGGAGGTGATTGCAGACACTAATGGATATTTTGCAGACTTGAACGAATCCTATTATTCGGAAGGGATCAAAAACTAGAACATCGTTCGCCTAAAAAGAAACTATGTCGAAAAATAAAAAAGGTTTACCCCAGGTTTTTGCACGAACTTTTCAAACGCCCGTTATGGTCAATGAGGTTCCTAACAATTCAAAGCATGATTTTGCGGTATTTTAGAGTAAGTGAAATATGAAATTTGTTGCATTATCCTTAGTATATTCTTTTAACACTGACATATGTGAGGTTTGAATTATAACTTCGTATGTTTCGTTCATCATTCATTCAATGAAAAGAAAACAGAGGAAAGTTCTTTCAATTTGTTTTCTAAAAAAGACTGAATGATGGGGTTTTTGCTTGTCCCCTGTAATACTAAGAGCTAACGAAAGGCAGAAGTGGCAATCTAAAATTATGGTTAAGGTTTTTTCTCAAAGTTCCTATTCCTACTACGTTTGTGGTTCGTAGAATATTTGTTTTTCTGCTGAATTCAAAATATGCCAACCATTTATAAAGGAGAGCATCTTGCAAAGTGGATGAAAGCTCAACAACGAAAAGAAAATTGCAGAAAAAGGTTGATTTTCCATATTTACGAATCGTCATTTAGATTTATCGATTAGACAATTTGAAGGAGTATCTTAGCCTTGAGCCAATAGCACGCAACGAGATGAGATATCAGAATACTGCACCCCGAACACGGTTGCACAACTGGCTCAGTACTGGGCCAGTGCTGGCTAAGCGCCACATAGCGCTGGCCGAGTCTCGTTCGCCAGTGCTAGCCCAGTAACATATAAACGCTGGATGATAACTACGGGCGGACGTTGTATGCCAGTACTGGGCCATGACCCAAAAGCAGCACTGGCCCAGTAATGGCATACACTTTGTTTATTCTTATTGTTTTTTATCCAAAAGACATGGAAAATCTCTATGAGAAGCTCCAAAACTCTTGTTAGCACTATCCATCGATATATTCAATCCGCGTTCGCGTACGCAAGCTTTCCAACCTCATCCACCAACATCAGAAGAACGTCGATTGAGCTGAGTCACACCATAATTAATTTGCTTCAGTTAATTAGCCCCCAGTAGAGTAAATACAGAGCGACAAAACACTTGAATTGTGAGACAACTTGAGACAATATAATTAATTGGAAAACGACATTGAGGACACGGCAACATGTAAATATTTTTGTATCGTAGCTAACATTCTCCAAATAATTGCTTAGGAAATTCTGTTCATTGATTGGTTAATTGATTGCGTGGCTTCCGTGGCTGATAAAAATGTTAGCAACAATTAACTATGGATATGTTTGCATATTTTCGCCGAAATATTTGTTGTGGGTTGTGACGCAGAAATATGTGGGAGTTTTGTTTGCAGCGGTAAATGTTTGAATGTGAATTCAACAAAAGATGACGGCTCGACCTTCAAAGTTGCAGTTGTTGGTGAAAATGTTTGAAAGTTTTCATGGAATGTTGTTTCAAATTTGGACAGTGGCGGCGTAGGGTAGACTGACACCGCGGGCGGTTTTGAATTGAGCACCCCTACCTAAAATAAAACACCAAATACTAAACATGCTTACGAGACTTTATTTTACTAAAATATTTGATCACACAATCAAAATTGACTTCCCTGTCTCTTTCAATTGATAAAATCGATAGATTGGATATTCGCACTTGGCTCATTGTTGACTTTAAGTAAGATTTTATTAGTTTTAACTTTGAAAAGTTTCTTTCACATGAAGCCACCGAAACACAAATTGTTTAAAAAAAATCGAAGACAGCGTTAAATTTGGAACAGACTCAGAATAGCTCAATTTTACAATGAATCTGAGAAGCCCCCTATAGGCCATACAACCGCTTCTTGGGCAGAAATAGTGGCGGCTTCCAAATGGCGCCTCAATCGTAAAATGTCCAACACGATGTCCTTTGCTGAAAATTCATCGTAATTTTTTAACAGATTTGGAACCATTCCATGAAGATCTTCTTTTGGTGATGTTACTAGAGTTTTAGGCTGAATAACACTAAATGTAACCAGAATTAAATCCATCGCCCTGCAACGGTGGTCTAGTTCTTTGTAAAATCGATTTCGACATCCTTACATTGCTCTGTACAGCTCCTCTGGTCATGAAAGTCCAGCATCTGGGGCCATTTACCCAGGCATTTGTTTTCGATATCTCCTCCTTCCTGTTTTTCCTTTAATCGGAATGTCTATGTCCTCACTTTTTTGTTGCGGCCACAATTGGTTGCGTTGGCTTTGAAAAAAATTTAGTGCTAAAAGATAGCATAGAAAACGGAAGTCACGCAAAGCTGGTACGAGTGTTAATGCTGCTGCTCTTGTTTCGACATTTTCTTTGCTGGTGCTGGGATCACACATCTCTTCGAGTGTTGATACAAGCTTCTCAAAATTATTCTTCAGTGGTTTAAAACCGTCATGATGAGCACTCCATCTTGTCTCTGATAGTCGCCTACATTTTTCATTCATATTTCTCACCGATGTGTGGATGATGAAAAGATCGTGTAAACTCTTTCTACAGTTCCGAAAAAAGTTAAACTTGAAAGCGAATGATTAGCACAAGGCGTAAACAACGCTTTCGGATTGCGTTCTTTGATTTTTGCTTATACGCCACCATGAATTCCTGCCATGGTTGCAGCATTATCATATCCTTGGGCCCGACATAGATGTATGTCTAAATTATCACTCTCCAGCGGTGTAAGCATATTTTCAGCAAGATCAACTGCAGTCGTTTCAGCTATCGGGAAAAAACCTAGAAATGATTCCTTCAGTTCAACTTGATCGCCTTGAATATGAACATATCTGATCACGTAACTCATCTCATCAACATGTGATTTGTCTGGAGTGCTATCGAAAATAAATTCCAAAATATTTGACTATTTTTTATGTCGTTCACAATGTTATCTTTCGCCTCCTTCCTCAAAAGGTTTATGGACTCATTTTGAATGTCTTTGGACAAATATGAATCTACCCGTTTTCGGTTAGAGATTTTGTACGCTTTCTTTGGATGTACGAGTGAATTGTCGTTGTCACTCCTTGGTGCTTGGCAGTATGAAGTATGAGGCTGCAAATGCGATTCTAAGAGCCATCTGAAAAGAGGATTAGACAGATCGTACACTATTTTTCAACTTGACCCAATATGCTATGGATAATGATATGGTGAAGCTTCTTTCTGAAAAAACCACTGAATTATATTAAGTACAGTAAAATGTGTGATCCTGTTTACCGCAAATTCAGGGCATCAAGCATTGAAGCAAAATACTTCACGATCCCAGCAATCTGGAATGATGATACCCAATTATCAAAATTGCTCTATTTGGTTGCTTTGTTTGAATCCTTTGTAGTAGGGCATATGTACTTTAGGGTATTCAGTAATCCACCTGTATGAACAAAAATCAACAGCAAATTTCCTAAGTGTGCTTTAAATTCCGTAGATAGTTAGCACAAAAATATATTGCTTAATGTTTATTACAACGTATTATCTGATTTGAATGTTAGAAACTACGCTTTATCTGGCATCCTTTTGAAAAGCAGTATTTCATAACAAATGTGATCATTTTCTTTTGCCCATCTTAAACAAATGTCGAAACTGAAGACAGCTTTACTACTCAATCTCTTAGTAACCGAATCCTATCGATTTATATCACCATCTTCTTATGTCGTAGACTCCGGTTCTGAACAAGCCTGTTCTATAATTTCTTCATATTTAAGATCATTCTGTTCGTTATAACACTCCTGTAGATCTTCATTCTTTACTAAGTTTTAGATTTGTCACTGTTTTCAACGATTTCTCGAGCTTCAGGTGGGTGTTATAAACTTACAATGTCATGCCATAAATGTTTCCATGAAAAAAATATTGTAGACTCTAAAAAAGAACAGCCACGATTAATTCACGACACGATATGCGTCCTCCAAACAGCAAACCTTGTTATCATATTTTACACAGGATTTATCTAAAATACAAACTACTTGATCCTGCGGCGATTCACATCTCCACCACACCTGACTATGATCGACCAATAAATTGTAAACAATTCGAATTACGCCTACTTTTCAACGAATTGCTGCACTGAAATCATTGATTTAAATCAATTTCGCCACCACAATAAAATCCACCCTTGGGCTAGATGTGAAGTGCAGACTTGCATTTTGCCGCGATACTATCGATAGGATCTCTCGTTTCTTTGGACCCACTCACCAATATATAAATCACCTGCCTACCAATGACACGGACGGATCCATTGTTTTGCTGTGCAGCTGAGGGAGTGTTCTTTACGAACGGAAAGGCGTAATTTTTAGCTTCTGCACGGATGATAAAGCAGGACCACCGACGGCGATCGGTTTACATTTTAAATGTGGGTAGGAATGAATTGACGACGAAAGAAATCGATACTTGATAAAACCCTTACGCTGTTGAGGCATTTTAAAACTATTTTCCATCAAATTGAAACTTATTCATAGCGAGTCAAAATTCTAGCCAAAATTTTTGCCCAGAAAGTAAGAAGGGCACAAAATAAAAGTGGATCATAAAAACACACAGTATATTTCAGCAACGAAACCAATAAACGAGTCATCAATATTACAACAAATAAAAAAAATTCAAACCTGAAGATTTCGAAGGACACTTGGAAGTTCTATGCTATCCTGAAACAGAATCGATTTCCAATTTTCATTTGAAGGAATCAATGAAAGCCTTTATCTTAAAATAATGTTTCAAAATTGAAATCAGGGAACGCATTGAACGCAAATATTGTACTTTGAACCAAAAAAAAGAAACTTAAATTGTTTTACTGATAGATCTCAGGAGAGAACCAAAAAGGACTGAACCGCACTACCTTCAAATCACTTAGTCAGTCAGCAAAAATACTCTTTAAATCTTTAGAATGAAGCAAAATATTAAAGATGGGTACTACTTCGAAACCACTTAGCAAGTCTGCAAAAATACACTATAGAACTTTAGAGCCAAAATGTATCAGAGAAGGATACCGAAGAAAATGAACCATTATATTGTATTTGATGACCAGGCAGTGATAAAGGCTATGCATTTTTGTTTGTTTGTTTTTTTTGTTGCAGGAGTCCAAACTGACCCCCAAGTTCCCCTTATTCTGGTCAAAAAGGATTGATTGCATCGTGATGTGTGTCCCAAACTCCCACCGTAAAAATTCTAGCGAAATCCAACTGCTGGATGACCGTTCAAATTGGTGGATTTTTCAAGGAAAATCACAAAATTCGTGAAGGAATCTCCAGCGCTTGTTCGAATAGCCGTAAAGGTATTTCCGGAGAGAGAAAGCTATTCGCTGCCCGGAAAATTGTGCTTCAGAGCCCATGTGCAAATGGTTGGATTTTTCTGGGAAGATTACATAATTTGTGAAGGTATTTTCCTCCAGAAAGTGCCAGTGATTTTTTAGAGAAAAACTTAAAATCCATGAAAGAATCTCCGGAAACATATTCCATTTGATGCCTGCAAAATTCTTTTTTCTGGGTGCATATTTAAATGGCTGGGTTTTTAGGGAATATTACGAAATTGGCGAAGAAATCTCCAGTGAAAAAAAATCCATTTGCTTCCTGCGAAACCTTTTTTCCACGCGCCTGTTCAAACGGTTGGGTTTTTCTAAGAGAAAATTTCAAAATTTATGAATAAATGTCAAAAGAAAAATTCATTTTGCTGCCTGCAAAATTCTATATTTGACCCTTGTTCAAATGGCTGGATTTTTCAGGAAGAATTGCTACAAAAAAAACATCTCGTTTGATCCGAATTGCCATGAAGTTGAGTCACAAAGTGACTTTATTCTTGGGATTTGGACTTTTTCACTAAGTAATTAAGTAACTATTCTCAGTCTCTAGCACTTCTGAACTTTGCAAGACTTTCTCCGAAATAAAGCCGATTGCTGGCTTGGTGTTTACAAAAAGTTTACAGAAATGCGATATTTCGTGCCAGACTATAAGTTAACTCAGCTGTAAATGAGTCTAATCTATATGTAATAATCATGGAGGATCATGTTGTTGACCCTTCCCTTATTCAAGTCAATGAAGTAACTAACATCAAGACATGGTCCTGGATTGAATTTAATAGAATTTTCGGAATGCCGGATTTCTACCGACTAAAAACCATTTAAATTTTTATACGATGCCAAAGTAAATCTAGACGTGTTAATGGAGGGTATGGGCACAAGTTTGAATTCGTGTTAAAACGAAACCGTGTTAAGGGGGCAAATAGGGTTAGGACATAGCGACATATAGAAGTAGTTACCTTCTGTGTTTAACATGACCTTATATGCCAACGTGTAGAATTATTGCATATTCTGAACTGACTGGACATCTGAATTTGACTGCCAAAGCATTTGCATTGTTTGCAGAATATGGAGCCTGGCATTTAAGGATCTTGAATTTAGGGTCGCTACCTTTTGGAAACTTACTGCAGATATTTTTGGGCACGACTTCATATAAGCAAAATATTCTGGTTGTGTTGTGGCGTCCGAAAAATGATCCCTCCTTTTTCAACGTCGTTTTTGGCGTGTAACTCTTTTATTATTGATACCACGTAAAAGTGATGTATGAACGACTTGCTATAAATTGAATACAGCGCAACTTTGCCATAAGCAACTTTCTTGTGAGAGCCAAAGTTTCAAAGATATGAGGGTGTCCCAAATTCTTTTGCTTTTAAGATGGAGCCCGGAAGACAGGAGCTGCGACCTCAGGGAATTGAACTCGAACTTACTATACCATTGCCCACGTATTGCAATAAAAATTTCTCTGTCTAAATCAAAATGTCAAAATGCATGGTCAAACTCTCATTTGGCTGGACTATAAGCCCTTTTTTGTTAACACAGATTGTCAGCACTCATTTAAATTGTCTTTACGGCGCTGGTTCCTTTTTTATTGCAGTTTACTACTTTATAAAGAATGCAAATTATCCTACCAACGAGCAAGATTTTCGCTTGGTTTGTGGTAATATTAATTAACATGTATTACACAATGCGGATTTGATGATTATGTACATACATATTTAAATTTTTATACCGTGTTAAAGTGAATCTAGTCGTGTTAATAGAGGGTATGGGCACAAGTTTAAATTCGTGTTAAAACGAAACCGTGTTAATAGAGTGCCGTGTTATTGAGGGATACATGTAAACATTAATCGTCATCAATAGGATTCTAGTACCAATTCATCGTATGAGAAGTCCTAAGCCAGTAAATAATTATTAAGGAATATTCCCTTAATAATTATACACTGGCTAAGGCTTTCATAAGAACGATGCAAGCAAAAAATTGTCCAGGTAAATGTTTATAGAAGAAGGAGATAGTTTAAGTCGACTAAATCAGGCTTGCAGGGAAACAGAAACTTATTGGTGTCTTTTTAAAATATTCACCTTCCAAAGTTGAGAAAAAAACCGAACCCACATATGCCAATCCGAAATATTCGTCTGGCTACGACCTTCGTGGTCAGGTTCGTTGTTTCTTATAGTATGCAGACCTCGTATTTATATTGTATAAGGACTGTATCGGAAAAAATTGACCTAAATTTTTTACTGCATAGCTCCTGTTTAAGTCTTTGTCAGGTATGTAAAATAAGCTATAAAATGCATTTTTGTAGAGTCCTAACACATCCATTCGAGATATGGCTCAGAAAGTGCAAACATCGAACGCAATGATTCAGAGAATTAAGAAGCATTATAATCTTAGATCATATGAAGTCCAAAAAGTACCCGATCGATCCGAGGAAAAGGAGAAAGAAGCGAAAAATCGGGCTCGAAAGCTATACAAGGATTAACTGACCAAATTCAATTGTGTTGTGTTGGACGATGGAACATACGTGATGGCCGATTTCGCACAGTTGCCTGGTCAGGATTTCTACACAGTAGGATTAAAGGGTGCTGTTAACTCAAAATATAAAACCAAAAAAAAGCGCCAAATTCCACAGGCGGTATATGATTTGGCAGGCAATATGTCGATGTGGTCTCAGATCAGAAGAATTTGTAGCGAAGGGTACCATCAACTCAGCAGCATACATCGAAAAGTGTTTAGAGAAGCGACTGAATCCATTTATCGAGAAACACGACGCATCTGTAGCACTTTGGCCAGAGTTAGCGACAAGTCATTATGCTCGATCAACAATAATGTGGTATGAGGACAACATTTCCGTGGTTCCGAAAGCAGCTAACCCCCCAAACTGTTCAGAACTTCGACCAATCGAAAGATATTGGGCTGAAATGAAGAAAACATTGAAGCAAACAAACAAAATTGCTAAAACCGAAAAGGATTTTCAAAAGAAGTGGAGAAACGTATATGTATAAGGTGGTCGATGACACCGTTGTGCGGAACCTAATGCGTGAGTTAACGGAAAGGTCTGAAATTATTTTTCGTTGAAATGGAAATTCATTGAGTTTTTATGTAAATGCTAGTTAATATAATATAATAATCAAAGGAAAAAAATTAGTCCGATGCAGCAATTAATACTACTTTTAGAGACATAATTATTAAAGTCAATTTTTTTCGATACACTTCTTACCTAAATTCATTCGCAACTACTGTACTCTCGTACGTAAACTAAACGCCTTAAAAGTTTCCGAAATAATTTTGCAAAAGTTTTATAATTCATTGCAAAGAATATAGAATTGAAGCTACTGTTAATGAAGAAATGCACAATGTTTCGATACATTATTCCATGGACATAGAACCGATCCTTTTCACGCAAACATCATCATCATCATCATCTTCTTCTAAAAGTAGCGATCATCAATTCGGATGAGATACAACAGTTCGCCGAGTTCCTCAATGACTGCTTTCCGTTTCCTGTTCATGTTGAGGGCGAGACCGTGTATCGTTAATTAGTGTCAAGCAGCTCGACAATTCGTCCTGAAAGGATAGCGATCAACGCCTGGCCTACTCGATTTTATGTTCTTCCCGATCACATTCGCCACCAGGCGAATTAACAGTCCAAGAAATGGTTATCTTACCCATTAATTGCCACTTTCAACTGCGCTACATCCGAGCCGTAAATAATGGACCGAGCTAATAATTTACCGGACGAACAAATGTTCAAAGTTTAGTTAATGGCTTGCATTCATTTTCCGCGAAACGCGTCCGAATTGAGAGTCTAGGAAAAAATTAATTGATATGATGATGAACGCACAAATCGATTGAACTTGTTTCCAAATAATGCATCTATGAAGTGGTGTCGAGTGATTAACGATACCAAAACATCTTCATGTTTTGACGGTATGGTCTTTGTCATGTTAATTTATGGATTGCAGGCAAGTTTGTCGCTTAAGTCTTTCGTTTCAAACCATTGGCATCCGATTTATGGGCGATCAAAACGAAGGTCTGTCGTGTTGAAGATCTTATTGATGTATCTAAAACGGTCAAATAGTATTTGGTGGGTGTCTCGACGTACACTTTAAACTACTATCTGTTGATATTTTATGGTTCCACTTGCATAATGAGTGAACCGTTAAAACTTGATGAGCTTATTAATACGTGAATGGGTATAACGACAGTGATTTTTGAAGCGGTAGAATAGATTATCACGCTATGTAGTGCAAATCGATGTAGAAGTGGGAAAAGGGTACGCTAACAAATTTTATGTGATCGTTAAAAATCTTCAGAAATAGATATAGTGCTAATTGGCTTACAAAATCAAAAAATGCCACATGCTATTAACTCTGTTTCGGTTTCAACCAATCGAATGAGTGCATAAAATTTGACACATTCTTATACAAGCTAGTTTTTACCAAGTGTTGTTATGCCTTTTAGTTTATATATAGTTTGTGGAGCTATTAAGAAATATATATTTAGTAAAATTGGATCTAAAAAGCAATGGTTTCTACGCGGAAAGTTTTAGCATACGATTAGCGGGCAAGGTTGAAATTCAAGTAAGCCAATCAAGACCAACAACCATTAAGTGGGAGTATGGTTAATTTTACATTTAAGCGTATTTTTAAGATTTTTTTAGAAAATACTATAAATGTAAATTTATTCTTGAACAAAGTACATAATCATATAGTTATTCAAGAGTATTTTCGAAAAGTTTGGTCCAAAAATATTGATTATTGAGCCACTGACAGCAAATTTTCGTAAACACCTAAAAAAAAGTACTCGTTAAATGGGAAGTGTGGTTTCGGGATGACGGATGGCGTCCCCTTCAGGTGCTGTCATTTACCATCCGTCACCAGACAGCACGACCACGGTTAGGCTTGTTGATGGGTTAAGCTCGTTATATTTCAACTATTTTAATATTTGTATCTTCGAAGTATAACGACTGTCAATTGGTTCGTATATATGCCTACGTCGCTATTCTATATTTAGTTTTTTATCATGGGTTAGAGATTATTGCAAATTTTCATAAACACCTAAAAAAAAGTACTCGTTAGTTTATGAGTTTTCTAAGGTAATAAAAATAAAACCTGGTTACCTCGTGATTTATGTACAGAATAAGTGTGCAGAATTTGGAAATAATCGGATAAATAGATTTTGAGCTAGAGCGTTCATCGACTTTGAAAAAGCCAAGTGTTGTGAAAACGCGTTGAAAATAAAGAGAAACAGTTTATAGCGCGTCGAAGAGCAGAGTTTTAAAATCCTGTAGTTCCGTCAGTTTTGCTCCAATCGACCTAAAATTTTAACTGAACACTCTTGAAGAGAGAGAATAAAAAGAATGCAAAAAATAAAATAAAATACCATACTCCCCCCTGAAAATACGAAAACTGTTCTTAGTGGTCAAAAGTATTTTTTTTTATATTGTGAATGAAATTGCTTTCGAAACGCACAAGACATTGTAATAAGTTCGAGTAACTAGTTGTTAACTTCCCAGTTCCCAGTGGGAAGTTAATGCAATGGGGTCTATTTTGCAAATCCCAAATTTTAACATGTCTCCACGTTTTAAGGTCCCTAGAATCCAAGTCCATCGTTTTTAAAGAGATGTCTGTGTACGTATATGTACGTATTTGCGTATGTTTTGCAAAGACTTCGATTTTTCCTGCCTCTAATTTAACTATACACAGTTGGCAAACATTGCATCCTTTCTTTTGAGATCCTTTTTGGAAGGATTTCATTGCAAGTCGTCTAGAAAAAAATACAGTTTTTCACGGGGGAGTTTTAACTTGCTACTGGGGGATTTCTGTTTTCAGGATCTTTCGAATGATTTTTCGCAAGGAATTCGATTTTCCCTGCCACTGATTGAACTGTAAACAGTTGGTAAACATTTGATCCTTTCTTTTGAGATCCTTTTTGGAAGGATCTCATCGCTTGTTGTCCAGAAAAAACACACATTTTTCTCGTCTCGATTATTTCAAGAACCAAAGATAGTTGTTGAAGGACGTAAGAACGTGCAATTACACAACTTAAAACTGAATGAGTTTTCAGCAAATGTGTTGTAGATAACCCCCAATAACGGTTATGGATTCCGCGGCCGAAATGGAGGACACGGAGGAGGAAAAGGAAGATGACAAGGAGGATGACGAGGACTAGGACGAAAAGGTGAACGAGGATATCGAGGCTTTGGTAGAGGACGGCCAGGTGGTGGAGGCGTCTTTTTCTACCAAAGCTTTTATGGTTAGATAAAACATTAATAAAAATAATTAAAGTAATTATAATAATTTAGAATAATAATTATTAATAAAAATATTTATTATTGATATTAATTAATAATAAAAACAAATTATATACAAATTATATTATATCAGCGCAGAAAAAGGAATCCAAACAGCCCTTAGATGAATGCTACAAAAAAACTGTATTATCGATTATTTCTTATTCTGGATTTATACAAAAACTTACACACTTGCTAATCGCCATTCTAAAATTCTATATAAATTAACCAAATCTTTTATGTACGATTGATATTCAACCAATATCGGCATTATCATTTACTTATTTCCCTAGTCAAAAATTTACTAGAAAATTTATAATAATCCATGCGATTAGCCTAGTCAATTTAGTCCAGTCAAAATGGTCTCGAAAATTTCGTCAACCGTGCATTTTGAGCTGACGGACAGTTTTTTTGGCAATGTGTGTTACACAACCCATCCTTCGGGCGGCATACTAAAAGGAAGCAAAAGTGAGACACCCCCAGAGACCATGGCTATCACAAAAAATGTTGAGTGTGGCAAACTTGTGTAAAATTTAATCGGCAGCAACTTTTATGTACATCAACTCGGCGTAATTTAAGCGTGAAAGGTGAAAAACGACACCCAAAATAAAGGGAACAACCATCTTTCGAGTACCACAACTTCTTTGTTTTTACGTTTACTGCCAAACACGTTAAGAAGCTATTTGAAAACGATTTTGTCACAAGTCGTTTGCGGTATTGTTTGCTCTAATCTTTGTACACTGGTAGGAGTTATTTTGTTCCGAAACCGTTGAAACAACACCACCACGTCCAGTTTTTGGAATGATTTGTTTTTCAACAGTTTCTTAAATGCATAAAAAATCAATCGTTAAAAAATTCTATGATAGTTCTAGACTAGATAAAATATCCTTTAAAGCAAGCACAGAATGTGTTTCGCCGTAAAAGTGAAAATAGAGGATGTATGGTATCATAAAAGTATCCCCTTTTTCGGTTGCTGGCTTGTAACTCTTTTATTATTGATACTACAGGAAAGTAATGGATGTACAACTTGCAGCAAATTAAATTATACACAAGCTTGTTACCACCGAATATTTTTGTAGGAGCCATCGTTTTCGGGATATGTGTCTCCATTTTACTTCTTTTCAGGATGGTTCCAAAAGGATTGGGTCTGTGACATCAGAAACTTGGAACACTGTTGAACTGACCATACATCTGCCTACTAGCCCCAAAAGGGCCGGTTGGCCTATCATTCGACTGGACTATTTATCGAGGTTCCCGGACTTTATGTAAATATGTTTTTATTTGTGGAGAATAAACCAACCAAAACATCATAGGCACATTTCAGTTGGATTGGATGAAGACCTGACATAAAAGAAAATAAAAATGCTCAAAAATCATTTCATTTATTATTAAAAAAATATATGGTTGCAAATTTTACAACACTAATAAAAAAACAACAGAACTATCGTTGCATTTTTGGACTTATTAAATACATTAGAAAATCAAAATTAACTATGAACTCGTAATTCATCAAAACAGATAAAGTTTGATGACTTCTTAACTAAGAAGAAGTTTTGAAGTCAGGAGTAAAATTAAAATACGTCATACATATGTACACAGTATATTTGTAAATATATTTATTTATGACTTTGTAGTTTCAATTCGAATCGCTTTGATTAAATTTAAAACCGTTTACTTCTATGATTTATTCAATCCGAACAATGTTTACCAGTGGCGGCTCTACCTTTGGGGCTAGTGGGGCTCAGCCCCACCACTTATTGATGAGCCTGTATTAGTGCAATTGTAATAAAATATCATTATAGATTTCAATATAGTTTTCATAATTTCATTTCATTTCAAAATATAATGTAGCATTTTTTCGCCCATGCTGTAGTTTATTTTCACATAGTCTTCTTGCCACGCACTGTAGAACAATTTGTTTTTCTCTTCGACTCGCTTCGTTGTGCCGCACCGAGTAAAAGCTGAGAGTAAAATTCAAACTTATTTTCTCTTTGACAATTTTCCACCTTTACTACGAGGAAGGGGCTACATGGATTTTGCCCCGAAAAAGGGTATTTCGATTTGAATGACTGCGTGAATTCTATGCTGAAGCGACGGGAGTGTGCGTGTTTGAAATAACATGTGTATACATCGTGGACGGGCTAATCATATGCAGCCCGTTCAGTGCTTCGACAACGTTTAGTCTTGGCATGGTCTGGATAATACTTTTAAGCAGGCATGAGTAACATTTTTTTACGGCGGGCCGAAGGGGGTGAAGGTGATGACTGTTAAAAGTAGTCTCATCAGTGTAGTGCATGGTATTAGTACTTAGTGTGCCTTCGTAGTGTTTGGTATTTTTTCAAGTTTTGTAGTACTTAAATTTTGTTTCAGAAAAGGGTTCTTCAGGTTCAGGTTCAAACTCACATAAGAACTTATATTGGTGATAGAAAAATTCGTACCAGTAGTCCCACCATACTTAACTCCCACCAGCCGCCACTGATGTTTACATTTGAAATCGAAGAAGTACTAAATTCATGGGGACTTTTATGGAAAAGAAGTGTAAACACAATAGCGAATTAATTCCGAAACTATTCTTCTATCTAAGAAAGGAAATACAAGATGTTACTCACCACCATTTAACATGTTACGCCAACTCAAGTATCAGACTGTAAGTGGAGAGTTACAGGCGATCGCATCGTTTAAAGCCTGATTAATTGTACTCCTATTTAAATTTTCTATAGAAAACACTAAATAAAGATTTGCTTTTATCAATAATTTCAATATTAGATTTACAGAGCTTTATTACCACTAATGAAAGGTTCGATTACGAACGACAATTGCATAGCAACAGTAGATAATCTACAATTTAAAAATTCATTTTTACTTAGGAATTAAAAGAAGAATCGCAGAATAAGGTGAGTAGGGCAATCGCAAACATTTGGCATTGCCCGATTATATTTACCTTCCTTTTTTTGGTTTCAAATGTCTCACTATTCTTAAAAGAAAGCAGAGAGATTCCCTTTCAATGCTGAAACCTCTCAGTCTGCAACAAAAATTCACGTTGTTGTTTGGCTTTTAAATTTAGGCTGCTATCTTTGAAAATAATTTTGAAATTATGACTAACGCCCAATTGAACATGCTTTCGGAGAATAGAATTTTTTTCTCTCACTAGATAAACACGGCTTACATCTATCAACAAGTTTTTCCTTTCGCTGGATGCACACGTTTTCCCACGAAAATCGTTTAAGATCATCATCTTTGATGAATCAGAAAGTTTCCAGTTACGGTTTTTCCTTCGCCCATATAATAATTTAAATAAATCTATTTTTCTTCAATTCTCACCTGCATCCAAGTATTTATATCTAATTTATTCGATTTTTTTTATTCCTAGCTAAAAAAAAATTTACATCAAGTCAAATCACACGCATCACATTTTGTTCTCTTATATTTTATATTAAAAAATGTCAAGGACAATCTCGTAACATCTGAAACTTCTCGAGAAAACATTTGTGACAACATCATAATTATTTGTTTTGGTTTGAAATCCCTTCCTCCAAAAAACAAACAACAACACGTCCTCAAGTCAATGTTGAATCTAAACAATTCGCCCCTCACATATTTTCTCAATAAATGTCATTTACAGCAACCAAATATGAAATATACACACTACCTTTGTAAATAAATATTCTCATAATTGTTATAAATTTCTATTGATGCCTATTAAAATATGATTTAGTCTCCCCTTTCCCAATTTATTATTTTAAATTGGTGAATCACATGAAAATCTTTATCTATTTAATAAAACTTCTCTCTTTCTCTCTCTCTCTCTCTCTATATATATATATATATATATATATATATATATATATATAATGATTAAGAACAAAAACCACAACATTTACTTAAAAGAAAATATATTTTAATTGATTATATATTATACTACAATTATTTTCTATTCAAGAAAGGAAAAACAAATATTTACATCGCAATGCTAATATTGATCCATTTACATCGACTTGCAACAGGACTAATCAGTAGTTTCATAATTATCTGCCGCAAATAATTTTTCATTTACTTTACAAATTTATATTTTCTTTCACAGACACAAAAACATCGGTAAAACTACTTCAGTGATCCAGTGTACTGATGAACGCAGTCGTCCATCGACACCCGGCTAGCTACCCAAATGACGGATTCCAATTCTCTAACATAGGCCGCCGCCCGCGCGTACATCGCCCGTAAAGTCGGTGCTGTTCGATCACGTCGTCGGCCATGAATTTGCACATGACATGGCGCCGGCCGAGCAAATGTCAGGCACGAGTGGCTGGGTTAATGTTGGCGGCCGGCATACTATGCACTCGTATACGAGCCGTCGTCCGACGTTCCGCTGTGTACGTGGCGGGCGCAGCACAACCCACCGATCAACCAGCGCTCGCCACCCACACACCCACCGCGTCAGCCTTGCATTTGCCAAGATCCGACCGTCAAGCCATATAAGCCGGCAGCCGTTCTACCCCGCGCCCAGCTGTTCTAGTGTGTTGCCATCCATTCCTTCCCATTTTGTGTTAATTCCTAGAAAAAACAATTCCCACAAAACCTACCATTTCTCCACTATCCTTTTTCAAGATCCTGTCTTTGTCTCCCCTCGAAAACCTCTGCTCGTTTGGTGAGCCCACTGTGTCCTTGAAAACATGGACTTGTTTTTATTTTTAGATTAATTTAATCCCCGCAACTGCTCAGAAAACTTGTGATTATTTAAAAGGAAAAATGTACAAATAAAGAAAACTCTAATGAATAAAGGATGTGTTGTTTCATATGTATGTCTCTGCCATTGAATTTTGGCAAACATCAGGTTCTTGAAGATAATTTAGGAATTGCGGGATCAACATATGCCAATTAAGAAATTCACGTGAAGTACGTAAGTAAAAATGCATTCATTTAATTTACAGCATCACTTTATCGCCTCTGTGTCCGTCCGCGTTGCATTCACCGTCCGCCATCCCGCGATCACATGCGATCATTCCACGCCAAAAATTTATTTCGATTTGGCCGTCGCTCCATACAAAATGCCAGCCGTTTGACTCGGCGCCCAGAAGTCCGCACAAGTGAAAATCTGGTCGCGTCAAGTCACACGGCAGGTACCCAGCCAGACCCCGGCCGTAGAGAAATCCGTCGCCACGCCCACTCAGAGTTGCGCGTTTTAGTGATCGTCCGCGGCCGTATGAAAATCAATACTAGATTCGCCCGGACCGGACGATCACTGGAACGCGCAGCTGTGACCTCCATCGCGCGACTTGAACACAATGGCGGCGATAGTTGCGCGTTTCAGTGATCGTCCGCGGCCGGGCGAATCTAGTATTGATTTTCATGCGGCCGCGGGCGATCACTGAATCGCGCAACTCTGACTGGGCGTGGTGACGGATTTCTCTACGGACGGGGTCTGGGTACCTGCCGTGTGACTCGACGCGACCAGGTTTCGCTTGCTGCGGGTTTCTGGGCGCCGAGTCAAACGCCCGGCGATTTGTATGGAGCGACCGGCCGTTTCGATGCCAGGCGAGCCGCGACGGATGTCGACTTTTTGCAGATCGTTGGGTGGTGCTGCGCCCGCCACGTACACAGTGGAACACAGCATGACTGCCCATGTGTAAATTCATAGTGCCGCCGCCAGTGAAAAGTACAGTCGCTGAGAGAGCAGCCCGTGTCGGTGGCCATGGCACCTCACAAAGGTCTCGCGAGAGCCGCTGCGGCCCTCGAGGGCTCGTCTGTCGATGACGTCTAGGTTGAGGCGACTGGTTCAAAGAGGGTTGCTTGCCGCTGACAGCTGGCCCTGGGCGCGGGGCAGAGCGGCTGCCGGCTTGAATGGACGACGGCCGGTTCTTGACAAATGCAAGGCCAGCGCGGCGGGTGGATTGCGAGCGCTGGTTGATCGGTGGGTGGTGGGTGCTGCGCTCGCCGCATACACAGCGGAGCGCTGGATGACGACTCATGGGCGAGTGCATAGTGACGGCCGCCGACATGATCGAACAGCACCGACTCTGTGGGCAATGTTGCTGCTCAGAACAGCTGATCCGGGCAGCGATGTGCGCACGGTCGGTGGCCTATGATAGAGAATGGAATCCGCCATTAGGGTGGCGGGTGTCGATGGGTGACTGCATGCGCCAGTACAGTGGATCACTGCAGTAATTTTACTGTTTGACATTGCATTATTGCAATTTCTTTTTGATCGTAATTGTCGAATGTCAAAATTCGTCTTTCAGTTGGAAATCACTGTGATCAGCTTATGGCTGAACATAAGGAGATAATTTTAGTAGACAGCTGCAAGCAAACAAATGCTGAAGTACTTCGAAATTGAGTTTAAAAGATGAATTTATTATTGGTTATTTTTCTAAACAACCAAAACGGTGTACATCTTTCTATTTTCTTGAGTAGACCAAAGTAATTTATAAATATTCAATTTTACGGTAGACATTCGAGAAACAGACATTCTCTATACTGGAAATTGATAATAAATAAAATGTTTAAAAAAGTAAAATGCCAAACTCTTTGTCATAATAATTAAAACAACCAATTTTATTGTTCTCAATAATACTTTTATATATATATATATATATATGTATATATAATATAACTTGCATTCAAATTTTTTGCACATAGTCCTTACATTCAAATCCTTGATTTATTTACACTGTCATCAGTTAAGTTAGTGCCCTAGCATTTAGTAATCATCTTATTTATTTCAAAAGTGTGACGATTGATTCGTCATCATTTTTATTACGTGGTTTATTCATTTAAAAATCACATCATCACCATGTTGCATAATAGATCAGGGCGCATCTGTTTTCTGTTGGATGTTGCAAGGGGTCACACTGATATTTGCAACAAAAAAAATGTAATGGAATAACTTGTTTAACAATAATTGACTTATCTTCTCCACTCAAAAAAGTCGGGAACATTAATAAATACATCAAAATATTTAAATATTATAAAAAAAATCGATTTATTCCTACTTTTTTCACGTCTAACTTTAAAACGATTCATTTTAGAGCAAAGTTGTGGGGAAATAAATTTTGCATAATTGAATTTTCTATAAGATAGGATTGGTTAAAAATTTAAATTGTTTTAACCCTTGCCATAAAATAGCAGTAAATATAAAAAAGGGGGCGACCTTTTTTTCATTACTTGAAAAACACTTAGGACCTTTATAATTCGGACCGAGAATCTTTATTTCATAATAAAGCAGCACACAAATTTTCAGCAGAATCAATTGAGTAGATTTCGCATAATAATTTTACAATTTAAATTTATTTAAAAAAATTCAAAGTATTTAAAATCGTGCAAGTCAGAAAGTTTGAAATTTTTTTCACATATAAATGAGCACTTGACGTATCAAATGCACTTTATAACATTAAATTCAGATTATTAGGGTGGCCTCAAGGATTTTTGCTAAACGGGGTAATAAAGTGTAAAACAATCCTGGGCTGGGCTGCGGATTCAATTGTTGGAGCTTTGCTTTCATCCACCCAGCACTGTCTAGTGAAAATTCCTAAGACAGCCCTGATAGTCCGATTTTAATTTTTCAGGGTGCATTTGATACATGAAGTGCTATTTTATATGTGAAAAAAACTTCAAACTTTCTGACGTGCAAGATTTAAAAAAAATTGAATTTTTTGAAATAAATTTAGATTGCAAAATTATCATGCGAAATCTACTAAATCGATATAAATTAAAATTTGTGTACTGTTTAATCATGTTATAAAAATTTTCTATCGGAATTATGGAGATCCTACGTGCATTCAAAGTGATACAAAAAAAAATTAAATAAAAAATGGCTTTTTTCCTCCTTATTTATATTTATTGCTATTTTGCGGCAAGGGTAAATTATTTTAAATTTTTTAACCAATCATATCTCATAGAAAATTTGATTATGCAACTTTTATTTGCTCTTAACTTTGCTCTAAAATGAATCGTTTTAAAGTTAGAATTGAGAAAAGTAGGAAAAAATCGAGTTTTTTATATAATTTGTAAACATTTCGATTTTTTATTAATGTTCCCGACTTTTTTTGCGAGGGACGATTATTATTATTTTATTTTATTATTTATTATTATTTTTATTTTATTATTGATATTTTATTATTATTATTTTATTATTATCAACTTTCCAGTATATGGAAAGTTCTTGCAATCGCCTCGAAAATTGAAATTGAAATTGAAATTTTGAACATATCTTCACTTTTTGAGGTCATTAGAGTATATTTAAAGTGTTTTTAGAAAGAAGTATATATGTGTGTGTGTGTGTACGTACGTGCGTGCGTTCGCGGACAGTTTTTCTACGAGCATAACTCATGTAAACAAAGTCGTATCGACTTCTTTAAGGTGTCAATCGAAGCGTCTTTGCCATCTTAAGAGCTGATTAGTTTTTGGGAAACTTCGGTCGGGGGCGTTTTCTGTTTTGACCCCTTAAAGGTCATTGCTGTCATGCGCTATATCTCGCGAACCAAACATAAGATTAGCATCGTTAAGGTGCCAAACGACGCGTATTAACATTGGTGAGTTTCTTTCAAACTTTTAACAAAATTGTTGGAGCTATTTTTTAATTTATTAAAAAAGTGCAAAAAAATTATGCTTTTTTCATAAACAATAAATTTTTAACCTGATTTGCACCACACAGTAAACAAAATTTATAAAATTTGTTTACTCCAAACAATTTTTGTAAAAAAACACCAAAACTTTATCTAATGATTATGAAAAAAAGATCATCAAGATCTTCATGGTCATTTACTATATCTCGCGAAATAAATATAGTATTTGCATCATTAATGTGTGAATCGACGCGTCTTAACATTTTTGTGATGTTTTTAAGCTAATAAAAAAATCGTTGCAACCGTGTTTCAATTTAATAAAAAAAAATTAGGATTTAGGATTGATTTGCACAACACAGTAATAAATGTTTATAAAATTTATAAGTTTTTATCAGTTTTTGAAGAGAAACCAGCAAAATTTTTTCCATGATTACAAAAAAAAATTAAATTACAAATAAGAAATCATTCAAAGTCATATTCAATCCTCCCCCCACGTAATCAATGAACGCTCCCGTAGATGATATGATTAATATTAACTCATTTCAATTACTGTTATGAGTACCTCTAATTATTATTGTTTTCATAATTATTATTGTGTTTAGTCTTTTTAACATTTATGTAGATATTGCTGGGACGTTGACTGTGTGGACCTTAATGGTCGCACCTTTTTAACATTTCGAGGGCACTTAGGACCTTCATAATTTGCATAGAAAATAAATAAAACAGCACACAAATTTTCATGAAAATCGATTCTTTTATATATGAAAAAATTCAAACTTTCTGACTTGCAAGACTTTTAAAAAAATTGAATTGTTTTGAAAAAAAACTTAGTTTGTAAAGTTATTATGCGAAATCTACTGAATCGATTTTCATAAAAATTTGTGTGCTGTTTTATTCTATTACAAAGATTTTCTAGGTGAACTATGAAGATCCTAAGTGCATTCTAAGTGGTAAAAAAAATTAAATAAAAAAGTTATTTCTCCTTTTTTTATATTTTTGCTATTTTGCGGCAAAGGAAATATTTTAAAAAATTTTGGCCAATCATATCTTATAGAAAATTTAGACATGCAATTTTTATTTTCTCTCAACTTCGCTCCAAAATGAATCGTTTTAAAGTTAGAAGTGAGAAAAGTAGAAAAAAATTAAGTTTTTTTAAAAAAAATTAAACATTTCAAATTATTTATTAATGTTCCCGAATTTTTTGAGAGGGAGGATTATTATTATTTTATTTATTATTATTATATTATTATCATTTTTTTTATTATTATTATATAAGTCACGACTTTTTCTGCAAAAATCAGTGTGCCCCTTAACATCCAAATGTAGTCTATTTTTTTAACAGATCCGTTCTGATCTATAACACATGTTTGCTTGCTTGTTGTCGCATCACAAAGCACTTCCTAAATTAATGTAGAGAGTATAGTTTCGTATTTTTAGTCCATAATTAATGGGTATGCAAAGTCCATAGTTATCTTAGCATCGTTACTTGCTTTGGTTTCTGTTTAATCAATAGTTTGCTTCGATAATTCATTTTCATTCGATTCATACCCAAATATCCATTCACATATTCATGCAAGACACCATTTTGTAGTTTCTTTACGCTATGTACATATGTGTAACATCCACATACGATTTGCACATATTTATAGTATAGTATGTAATACTTAGATATCGTCACACACCTATCAATCAATATTATTAAATTATTTAGTTTATCTAAATTATAATAAATTGCACTAAACATAAACTTAATATGATAACAATTAGATCTAAGCTAGATACTTCGTCAATTCTATTCGCGTGGTGCTAATGAAATTCTCGATTGCAGATGAAAGGGATGATGAAGATAGGATGCGGGTGTATTATGAACATTCTAGTTGGAACACAGTTTTGAATTTGCTTGATTTTTTTATTAAATTTTTAATAAAAAAATCACTTATTGTTCTTGCTTTTGCACTTTCTGGTGATTTTCACTTGATTTCAAGACGAGCTAAATAACTGCAACGAAGCTCAACATGTGAATAGATTTTTTTCCACGTTGAGAAGTGGCGTTATTAATTTAGGGGGGAAATTGGAAAAGTGAGCAACGGTTATGAGAAAATTTATTGCGTTTGATCTGTACCGAATTTGGGAATTTCTTTCACTTGAATCGTGTGTAAGGCACGTGTGTGAACTTTGAATTGTGAGCAGTTATCGTAGATTTTCTGCGCAACAGGATAAGATGAAAAAAAATTAATCAAATAAATGGTGAATGAAAGATACGATTAGGCAGTCGATAATGAAGTGAAATAGAAGTTCAATTCGCGAGGTAATATTTTCGCAAAACAGTATAAATGTTGTTCAAAGTTTCATATTGCATTCTATTTAAAATAAATATCATTGATTAAGGTCTGATGAAAATGTGTGTAGAAATGATAATGACTCCTCATCAATTGATTGATTTTCTTAAGAACTTAAGTTGTAATTTTAGTTTAAAACTGAACCAATGAATATTGTGGACATGTATACTAAAATACCACCAAGAATACATGGTCCTGAAAAATTCGCAGTCATTTTTGAATTTAAAATCGTGCATTTACCGTATTTTATGAAAAATATCAAAAAAAAATTAAACGGAAGTCCAGTGGTGCAATTAGTCCATGGAAGGGTCGACTGGCAATGTAAAGTTAGTCCCCGATCGGGGCTCAGAAAACAATGTTCGGGTAGTTTACATTGAAAAATTGCAATGTCAGACATCAACAACTGTGTTTAATCTTCCAGACAATTGTACTATATATCAGAAGTGTGTCGAAAAAATCTTATGGATTGCTTTTCTAACAAATATTCGAATTCACGAAGTCTTAAAATGCTGCAGGCACTTTTTTTTTTATAAAAAGGAAGAGAAAAACTTCGTTATTGAGATTTCCTCGTGATCAAAATGTTTAGGCATGGCTACTAATTGAAATGAAAAGTGTTTCAGACACTCGGAGACACTTAGTTTCGAGCGAGACAGATAAACCAAACGTTCGAGACTTCTGTGACAAAAATAGAATTTATCAACAGCTGACAAAAGTTTTATTGCTTTTGCATTGACAATATGCATTAGTTTGGTATCGCAACTGCTTCCAAAAAACACGCCAACGTTGCAGTAAGTCTTTCAGAGAAAACCAAATACGATAAGTGGCAAGGGTCATTTCCCACTAAGCATCGCCAGGCAGCAGTGGCATTTGCTCTAGGCTGCACTGATGTGCTGCAAGAGAAACAGTGGCGGTAATGGTACTTGCTGGTGAATATGAATTGCACAGTGATGTGTGGACACTTTTGGACTACAAAAAACAATGATTTACGATTGGTGAGAATGGTAGCTGCTCGAGAATAACAGAACAGTCAATAAGGATCTGTATTTAGCCCAACTAAGCCGTGTGAAAAAAATTGATCGAGATGCGAGAACAGGTCGTTAATAATAAAAGAGAATACACTCTTGATGGATTTGATGTTAAGTTATATTTTTTCAATAAAACTAGTAAAAAAAGCTCTAGAAATCTATATTACAGCCCGAATTTTTTTCCAGAACGTATATTGTCAGTTCCAGTTAATGATAGACGCAAAAAATTTAGACAACCGGAGATCAGAGTGAAAAGCAATAAATTCGACACAGTTTACATGAAATACTACTCCATTCCGTCTCGAGTAGTTAGAGATGAGACAAAAACTGTGGATGAAGACCCTGAATATTGAGATCGTTGCGTGCCACTACTTTTGTAGATACAAAATAGTGTCACGACATGAAATGAGATGATGGTTTCCGGGGAGATCCGAGTGAAAGGTATTGAAATCGGAAGAGATAAACTCTTCCTCTAATACAACGCCCTGTAAAGAAACGCCTGCACCTTTTAACCATTATGGGAACGGGAACCTATCTTCCTTTACTACCCTCATCCATCTACCTGTCCTTCGGAAGAAAGGATGTAGACATCGACCAAGCAGTCAAAAAGCAAGCGTTATAGTCCATTTTCTTCCAACAAAAGCACATGCTTACGATTGACAACATTTGAAAACATCTCAAAGTGTTTACATCGTCTGGTTTTGTTTGACGTTCTATTTTTTTGTCAAACATGCTTCTTAGCCGGAACGGCGCACGTGCGGGGATGGAGTCCAAGAAGAGTGGTATTCGAAGGTAGGGAATTGTTATACGCACTCGGAAACAGTCGGAGAATGTCTAACGCTCTGGAGTGTGCGCAATATGGCTTAACGAGTCTTGAAAAATATCAATAAACCGGACATTTAATGCTACAGTGAAAAAAAATAGGTTGAAACCATTGAGAGCTCGGCGTAGTCAACTTTAAATACGTTTTTTTTCTTCTGAAAAATGGACTAGTGAATTCAAATTGGTGACAATGATTACTCGAAAAATGATGTATAGATTCATTTCAGTCCTTGTCAGCTAGTTTCGTATTTATACTAGTAACACACTAGCGTTCACAATGAGATGCGATTTAAAGAGATAGCGACACACTATGGGTGTAGCTCTTCGTGTCTGTGGGTCGAACTTTCATTTGAAATCAACATATTTTGCACAATTGAACTATCATGGATCGTCTTACTTCAAACAAAAATTCAGATAGATTTATTTACATGCTGCGACCACTTGGTACTCCCTTATTTACTATATATAATATAAATTTACGTCAATTATCCAAATAAAAATCGACATTCATTGCTGTAAATCGAATTGACGAATAAAATTGCACCTGATTAACGCTCTTTTCTCACAGACGGCTCTCGCAACAGTAAATTGTTTACCGCATTAACCTTGTAATGATGTAGCTTCTACTTTATTACGGTCAGCTCATTTTGAATCAAATTTAGCTTATAATGAGCAACAAGCTCATTATAGTGGGCCAGCAAAATTAATTATAATGAGACTAAACGAAACATTATGATTCTCGTGTTTTGCTTGTTGTTTTATCATAGCACTACCGTTTTTCAACATGAAATGAACACTTTCCTGCTCAACATTTGCCATTTTATACGGAAATAAATGTTTTTCCTATATTCATTCGGCAAGGCTATAAATTATGACTTGTTTAAATCAATATCCATTAATTTTAATCATTTTTCAGAGAGAGAAATTGTGTAATGATGACCAACACAAGGTACCAAATATATAAAAGCACTTTAAAAGAGCGGCAATAATTTCAAATAAAATATTTTTTTAAAACCAAATATGTTTAAATTATTATCAGGTTTTGAACTGTTCAAGGTGCATAATTTACAACCGTATGACTTGGATCAACCCTTGTAGAAAAAAAGAATCAGCACAAAAACTGTTTCAAAATATTTTGAACTGACTAAATGATGAAGCGCCATTATTTTCTTTGGAAACTCAAGGACTCATGGATGAAGATGATCTTCAAATTCAATATATTTCTCCAAGAAAGACCTAATTATTTTATTTGGAATACTGTGTTTCAACTGCCATACTACGTCAAATAGAGATGGCAACTTGAAATTCGCATCTAGCGACAACGCCCATCGCTGTCTTGCATTTTCTGTGCTTTCGTCGTGTTTTTGTCAAAAACTTCTCCTTGGAATACTTTTGAAATGTGCACAAAATATGACGTTTTGTAACCGAAGAAACGTTAAAGAACCGAAGAAGATTAAAATTATGAATACTGTCACAAATGTGTGTTATTGTGGCAATGTGCACAAAGAGGTCTTACAAGAAGAAGGCACCGCAACTTCCACTCAGATCTGGATGAAATTTGGCACATAAGTAAAAGACGTCAAGGATATTCGATCCTTAAAATGTTATACCACAACACACACAACCCCTTCCCCACCCGTTAGTGAGAAAAACGCTTCTAAAGTTTTTAACGTCGCTTATGGATTAGTAAGTTTTTGCATCTGACAGAAGCAGTGCAGTGTAGGAAGCAGTGCCACTAGCTCGCGATCATGAGGTCGTGTGTTCGATATCCGGTTGATATTGTTTTTTTAATAATTCTGGATGTAATTAGTTTAGGGTAAATCAGCAATGTTCAAATGCAAATATATTTATTTTTAAAAATCAGCAAATTATTCGATCATTTAGATATGTAAATTATACTAAAAACTCATTGTTGAACGGATTTATTATTAAAAACTGTTGTAATCGAAGCAAAATCATAGCTAATGGTAGGATCATACTTTGTTCCTAGAATCAATCTTGCGTCCTCTTCGTTTCTCATAGCAAACTCGTCAAAAGCAATAAACCAGGATGGCGCCCAACGTGGGTAGCCATGAATGCTATGGTGTTGAGTATTTGGGGCATGAAGTAGATACTAGGGACGTAATTGTTTAACAGTTCCATAATTTAAGGATCGAATATCGTTGAAGTCTTCTACTTATGTGCCAAATTTCATCCAGATCTGAGAGGACGATGCCTTGTGTTCTCCTTGTTAGTTAAATATCGATCACATTTCAAAGTTGGTACAATTGCGTGACAAATCAGTGCGAGGTTGTTCGTTATTTGTGAATTCATTTACTTCCAGTTATCTGTTTATACAATGTGGGCATCTCTCGTGCACTCAACAAACAATTCTGATATAACAGTTGTCCTTTATTGAATTTTATGATATTTTCTTGCTTCGATGCATTGAAATTCGTACTAGCTGTTGTAAATTGGACAAATCTTAAGATTTAATTTTTGTAAATACTTTGGATAAAACTGATTGCTAATTTGTGAATTATGGTTTCTAAATGAAACATTAATCCGCATACAAGTCCCGATATCAAGCGACATTCCCAAATCGCGTGGACATGTTGGAAAACCGCATAATTGACCTGGAAACTTGTCGATGATGGCTGGTTTCAACAATGTTGCACCCGCGAACATATACTGTATGGGCACGAATGGATAAACATCGTTCACAGATGCTGACCATCGAATAATATTTCCAAAGCTTACCCGCAAACAAGGCACCACCCGTACTATGTAAGAAATGTAACAGTAACGTGACACCGCAAGACTCGCTTTAAGCGAGTACAATTTTTCAAAATAAGATAGTTTTTTTTGGCAAAAAGGAGGATAAACACGAGCTGAGTTGAATTTCTTGAAATCAAGCGTGTCTTCGATACCAATTGATGAAAGTGCAGTGTCTAGGAGTTAGAAATGTTCAAATGGATCAAGCATTCAAACTAGAATGTCCCTTATTGAAGGGGTGGTGGCTTAACATCTATGTAGGTCAAAATAGGATAACAACAATTGTCTAGGACTTACTGGTACTGTCTATTGCCGATCGTGCTTAGTCAACTGTAGCGGCGTTTTTCCGGAACGACTGTCCACGTCCTCCGAATCGTCGTCGTGAACATTGATTTCCTCTTCCGATTCGGAATAGTCGCCATCACGCAAACTACCATCTTCTTCACTAACCGTATTTTTGCTATTTTCCATTGAGTTGTTGTTGCTGGTCGCAAGGTAGTTCGACTGTTGATTGGTGATTTTATTACCGTTATTGCTATTGTTGGTGGCTGATGAGGATGGTGGCGGTTGTTGATGAGACGAGATATTTGCAGCAGCCGCATATTGTCGGGCCAGGCCAAGGGCGAAGGCGGCAGTCGAAGAGGGATTGACGAGGGATCTAAATGCACTATGTTCACCTCCCATTAATAATGGAGTTGATGCTGTGACTAATGACGTCACGCTTGTTGGTGAAGCTGCTACCGCGGCGGCCGCGGCTGCTGCAATTGCCGCCGCCGCCGATATTGCTGTTGGTGAGCTCGAAGGAGGATTTTGATGAGCACGTGACTGCGAGTCCTGTTTGCTTTGACCAGGAGCCAATTGTCCCGACGAATGCTGCGGGAGGTGTTGTTGATGGCGATGAGAAGGTTGGTGATGACTTTGGTGAAGATGCTGTTGCTGCTGCGATGCATGCAGATGAGCTTGGTGCGGCGATGCATTTGTAGGGATGAAATTTGTTGTTATTATTGATTGAGACTGATTGCTTCCATGTTTTTGCGACATCGCTGTTGACGCTGACGACGGCGTTAGGGGATTGTTGATAGTTGAAGACGATGAATTGCTGGAAGTTGTTACACTGATTGGTGAATGGTCGGTAGACGGGACCAACGAAGCTTGCGTTGGCTGCTGCACTGATTGATGGGGGTTGTGCGACGCGCCTACCATTTGTTGTTGCGATTGCATGTGATGGTGGTGATGGGGATGATGTGCTTGCGATTGAGATGACGGAGGACTTGCCCGTTGTTTCAGCAAATTCATGCGTTGATGGCGTCTCCATTTTGCTCGTCTGTTGGAAAACCAAACCTAATTGTGTGATCAATGCGAAGAGATAAACGTTAGTTTTTAAAAATGGTTTTTCGCTCAATTTTAACGGAGTGAGATATTTGTTTTTAAATTTTGGCTAGAATTTGTAAACTGAACAGTGCAGAAAGATAATGATTTGATTGGAAAGGAGTGAAACCTGGAACACCATTTATTTACAATTGCAAAACTGTGCAGATAGTACCTTGCAATCTGGATTTATCTCCACTGTATACATCAAAAAGAAGTTAGCAAAGATACGCATACAGTTTTAGTTTCTTTACAAATATCACGGCCAGATGCATGCATTAATTACTTTACATGATGAATCATATATAATCGCCTAAACAATTAATAGTCGAGGCTTAACTAAAACCAAAAGCTATTTAAGTTCATCGCACTCATCTGACAACAAGTATTCCAGATTCATTTTAAAATAGGTAAAGTGCATAAGGAGTTTCGTTTAAAAAGTGCTTGAAAAGAGGAAACCCTGACCAGAATGTCTAAAATGTGTTCTATAAATCAAATCGGTGGACATTACCTGGACGCGGGCTTCACTCAATGAAGTTCTTGCTGCCAGTCGCTCTCTAGTGCTAACACATGGATAATGAGACTTATCGAATTCCTTTTCAAGCTCCTCAAGCTGTTCAGGACTAAATGTGGTTCGGTTTCTTCGAAATTTTGGCTGTTCACCATCCAATGAACCGGAATCTTCTCCTTCGATATCTATCCGTTTGATGTTCCAATCAATACTTGCGTCTATTCAACTTCAAATGAAACTTACCAATTAGTCGATTGCCGTCGGGCGAGCTGGCCGTATCATGACTACCAGATCCAGGTGATATTGCCGGTCCGGAGGTACTATTCGATCCGGGCGACATACCAGTCATTCCCGATGTAGGTTGCCAAAGATGGGCAGCAGCAGCTGCTGCAGCCGACGGTGGCCACGGGAATCCTCCGTAAGGATGAGGCGGATACAGTCCATAGCCGGCAGCTCTTGCAAACTCGGCCGCAGCACGTTCGGCAGCACGATTACGTAGAATCCGATTGATTGATGAAACTGATGGAGCTGTGGCGTTTGTACAGACTCCTGTAACGATAATTGAAAAGAAACTATGAAGCTTAATGCTACTGTTCCATATATTTTTTCATAACCGTAGTATGCGTATGTAACACTCAGTCTACGTTTACGCAGTTTCGAAATATTCAGAAACGAAAAGAGCGAGAAAAAATCCTTTTGTTTCAAATTTATCATGTAATGAACTTCTGTTGTTAATCAGTTACTAAAACAGAAGCATATAATTTTTTTATCAGTTTATAAAGTCACAGGAAAAAGCATTTTAAGATCCGTTTATCTGGTCCTGTTTTCCTGTGATTTGTCCCCCTTCGAGACACAATAGCTCCCGCCATGGTACAGTGATCGAAACAAACAATACCGCAAACGTTTGGTGATCAAACTGTCTAATAGTTATTTTCGAACCAATTTCGCGGTAATAGGGAAAACAAAACATTTGTGGCGCGTGAAAAATGATTCCCCCTTTCCAACGTCGGTTTTTGCGTATAACTCTTTTGATATTGACAGCACGTGAAAATGATGTATCCACAATTTCTGTGTAAATTAAATTTTATACAAGTTTGCCATATTAAACTTTTTTGTGGGAGCGGTGCTTTCCGAGATATGGGGCCACCCCACTTTTTTTGTTCTCAAGATGGCGCCAAGGGGATTGGAGCTGCAACTCTAGAAACTTGGAATTAAGCTCACAGTAAGACATACTATACATTGCGCCAAAAATCTGGCTGCCTTCCAAAATGTTCCGCGAGTTTCGCAACGGAGGGTTTGCCATCAAAAACCGATTATTTGGCCTAAAAGGCGTTTTTCACGCGACTTTGTCCCCTTTCGGATGCAATAACTCCCGTTGATGTACAGTGATTGAAACAATCAATACCGCAAACGATTTGTGACAAAACTGTCTTCGAAAAATATTCCAACGTGTTTCGCGTTAAACGTGAAATTAAAAAAGTTGTGGCGTCCGAAAGTTGTTCCCCCTTTTTGGGTATGGTTTTTGACTTGTAACTTGTTTCTTATTGACACCACGTAAAAGTGATGTATGGTGATGGTGGCTACTGCCACTTTCTTGTGGGTGCCATGGTTTCGGAGATATGGGGGTGTCCCACTTTCTTTTGTTTTTAAGATGGAGCCCAGAAGTCATGAGCTACGAATTCAGGAAATTGAACTCAAGCTAGCTATACCATTGACCACGCATTGAATTAAAAATTTCCCTGCCTACCCGAAATGCACGGTTTACGTCAAAATTCAGACGCTTTGACTGGACTATTAACGCAAACTTGTTGAAAAAATTATCTTAAAATCGGTCAGAACCGCTTCTCCTTTTCAATGGCTTGGCACGTATACCAGGTAGTATTCTACGGAGCGTTTGGTACTGTGAGAGTGGCATTGTATACCCTAAAACTTTAATGAGTCAAGCGTTTTTTTGTTTCTGCTTCATTTTTAATGTTTTTACAGGAAACTGAGAAGTGCTATAAAAAACGGGATAGTTTTGAATCGTGTTTTTTAGTTCGATGTGCCCATAAAGTGCTCGATGACAGACTAAAGTAGCAGATGAAATCTTTGTTTGATGATTGACTTTTTTCGTGGCATCTATTCGAGATTTTTTTTTGGAATCGCATTGAAATTATTGGAATCAGCAATCGTGACGACTGTAGAATACGAATCGCAAGCGCTTCCTACTGAACTGAGCTGGCCTGCCAGCAATCAACCCACCTCTAGTAATAGTGCGGAGATAAGACGCACTCGTGGGTTCGTTGCCCGGCATCTTAACAGACTGTCCATAAAGTTTTGAGACTTTATAGATGATTGACTTCTTTAAGACCAACTATGCATTAAAATTGGCGCCCATCGTGGGGTCCTATTGTATTGAAAATTGTCGTGGGAACTTGACATCATATAAACTTTAAAAAAACATTCATTACAGTAGTATTGTTGAGTTTTTAAGAACCAAATTTTATTTCTCACTTTTATTCGATAAACAGAGCATACGACGAAATATAGCACATTTTTACGAAGCTACAGTGAAGGAATATAACACAAATGTTGCAAATACGCTACTTATCTGCATTCTCACATGGTTTTAAGTGCATCTTATTCAGGATATCAAATAATTCATCTGCATTTTATGTCCTTTTTTAATTTTTATACTTTCCAAATATTTATCATGCGAAAAATTCCCATCATGTCGATTTGAGCGGTATCTTTTTGATAGTTTTAAAAAGAAGAAGATGAAGAAAAAAACTCTTCGGCATTCCTGATACGTTTTACCATCTCAGCCCGATCACAATTTTCTGCGAAGAAAACGAACGAAACGGCAATTCCTTCTGCCACGCAGTTACAGAGGTAACGTTACACAAAAAAAGTAAAAAACAAATCGTCGACGATCCATTTAGAATATGTAGCTTTACTACTTTAAAAATATTTCGTGGAAAAAAAACAGAAAAAATCAAAAGTCTTGTTAACACCATCGAACGAAACGTGTCTTCACACTCGCCGAAGACATCTTAAGATGTTAAGCTGAATAAAGTGGTCAACACCCGATATAATATAGTTTTGGTCCCGAATCACACCGAAGGTTAACATCGCCCCAGTCTCCGGGGACGCGTTGAAATAATTCTTCGGGGCAATCAAATGATGTGCAATGAAAATGTCCGATCAAGTTTTTAGTTGATTGAATTTTTCGGTTATTTTCCAGAGCGTTTGTGTGTGTGTAGATGTTGCATTTATTGCTGGTCAGCCAGCATCCATTCCGAGGTCTCTCATGTGCGCTTCTTTGATTTTGAAACGGTCTTACCGGGCCGTGATATGTTTAATCAGGTGTCATGAAGTGCGATGTAGGATGAAATGATTTTGCGTCTGGAGCTGACAACAATATTCTCTCGCCCGGTGGAAATATTGCTGGGGATTTCGGAAGGTTTGTTCAGTCAACTTAAAAATGTTAATGTTAACCGTTGACAGGTTTATAATGAGATCAGAGACTTAAGATCTGTTTGACACTGAAATTATTCCGTTTTGACTTCTTAAATTTGAAGGTGCCTTAGTGCCTGGTGAAGATCCGCTTCGATGGAGATTACACCAAGCGTTGCATCAACAATCAAAAAGGAACCTGGGTGATATGCGGGCTTGCATAAGTCAGTGTCGTGCTGCATCGGACCGCGAATCTTTTGGAAAGTACAATCATCAGGTGCGGCAAGGTATCCATCAGAGAACACCATTATTATGCAGTCAGGCCAATACTGCAAACTGCTCTGCAACGGTCAACAACAAACCCCCCAAGGACTCGACATTGACACGCTGATTACAGGTTTGTTCGTAAATGCACCCCGAACGGAACAAACTGCTGCAATGTTTCAACAATATGGCGACTGACACGCAACCCCATATATCTACTTGAGGGTGCACTATTACAATCGGTGGAACCATCCTCAAGCATGCTACACTATCTATCTACCCCTAAGTCCGGATTTTATTCGTGCTCAACGGGTATCATTGTTTGCGAACACACCCGCCCTACTTATAAGGGTTTGCTTCATGAAAACCAACAGAGGCGTATAGCTGGTGGAAATGACCAAAAGACATGCTAGCCACGCGGAGCTGGTGGGAGGAGGGTGAGGCAACAACAAGCTGTCCCGGGAAATGGAAAAACGGAAAATCAATTATAGAAGCAGCCATGATTGTCCATTTTGTTTACGGGCTTCCATTGGACACAGAAACAATGAGTGGTAAAGATGTTTCCACCAGCATTCTTCCGAGTTGCATACGTTGTCCATTCTAGTGGAAGAAATGAATGCTTTTTTTGTTGTGAAGGAGACCAGGAAAAAATGGCGTTCTGGAAGGTGTCGGTAATCCGTTTCGTATAACGAAGTATGCATGTTCAAGTAGTCAATGATAATTTGAAGTGGAATTTTTGAATTAGGTTTGCATTTGGGATTTCACGGAAATAGGGGATGTGAGATTTGTAATGGAAGTCGAGTTGGAGAGGGTGCGATAATTAAGACTGGGTTTTTCCTAGTTTTCATCATTTAGGAACGCTGTTGTCAAGTAGTAATTTTTCAATAAGACAGAAAATAGATAGTGATTTACGGCCAATTCACTTTTAAAGTATCTGATGAGCTAAGCTGAATGAAGAATTGGAAAGAATTTTCACATTTTCAGTATGATATCTTTGGTAGAAATGATCAGAACCCCTTCTGCCTAATAAGCACAAACTCTGGACTTCCTGATTAAGGGAAGCAATGTGGGCAGACTAATATCCATAAAACCTTGGCAAATAAACCGCGAAGTACGACCCAGAAGCGGCACACGTACAACTTTCCTGTAATGTCTATAAAATTATTAAGAAATTTAATAATACTCCAAAGAATAATAATGGTAACAACTCATTACAGTTTTTACAGTATGTGTAATGAGTTCACTTTAATCGCATCATATCAGCGTCCATTAATAACGTAAGGCTTATGGTGAAGTTATCGCCGCAGAAAAAATTAATCACGCACGCAGATACGTATGCACTTACACAAAAACACATACAGACTTTTTTCAAGAAATACTTTCAAATTTTGCATTAAACCTTAAAACGTAAAGATAAGCTGAACAGTTTTATTTAGATTTTTGGACCGACTAAAATAACTCTCCTATTACTGGGAAGATGACAAGCTGTATCACCTGCATGTTTTGTTGGATATGAGCAGACCCGATGAAAGCCAGGGACAGCTGAAGATATTGTCCCATGGCTCGAACTGGAGAGACATCCTGATTGTTAAGGGTGTCCTTGGCTGGTAAGAGACCCGGCGTTGTCAGCAGAAATCACAAATAAGTTACAAAACTTCATGGCAAGGGAAACAACCGAAAAAAGCAAGTCGGCAAGCATTTTTATCAACTTTTTAGACTCATATGATCTCTTTTCCTCTTGCAAATCTGAGAAAATACATCGGATGCGATCTGATGACAGCATTTTCTATCATAAGCAGAAGTGACCTCCACTATAAGAAAGCGTTATTTCCTACGAGAAAATTGTCTAAATAAATTCATGAAATATTTGCTGGTGTAGTTATCATAATTTTCATCCAAGTTCGATGAAAAATTGAACTTAGTTGAAAATAAATTGGGGAGAGAAAAGCAGATCAAACAATTTACACTCTGATATGCACATGTATCTTTATTGGTCGCCCAAAGATCACCTCGTTTAAGAGACATTTATAGGTAGTTAGTTTTTGATGTCCTTAACCTTCACTAAAAAGTTTAGGACGTGTCACATCCGTGGAAACTTTTCGGACTTCATTAATCGTTATCCTATGAATCTGCGCCAATTTTTAAACACAAACATTTCCTATTTTTAGTTTTTTTTCATCTACTAGAAAATTTTAAAGGCTTATTTATAGTTTTTCTGGATTTTACTGTATTTTGTGTTCTGAATAGCAATTTTGAATTAAATTTACAGCATTATGCTCCACCACGGGCCTGGATATGACTTCAGAAGTTGGGTCGTAACCAACTTAACATAAGCACACATCGCTTCAATTGGGATGTCTTAAGACTCGACACCAACCACAGTTGTCGGCAATGGGCTGGACTGGCTTGAAAATGGAAAAGTTCACGATTTTTGACGATGTAAGTAAGTGAGTGGCGTATCACAGATTGGACCGATATGGTGGCTGCAGTAGAAAATCAAAAAGTTCGCTTAGTTCCAGCGACCGTGTTGATTCTCCTGATTCGATTAGTGTAGAAGATTTCCCGTGAGTGCTAAAATGAAACCAGAGCCGTAGCGGATGGTAGTGAAATACTGTAGAAAAGAAGGGAGATCCCTCAACAAAACAAGATAACCGAAATCCATTATGGATAAACAATTAAGAAGTGCCGATTATCACCACAGATTTTGTAGACCAGACTTGGTCCAGAATGAAAAATTTTCGTGAAAGCTGACTAACAAAATATATTGAAATAAAAAGTTACTTTTGTTTTGATAAGTAGATTTTTATATTTTATTTTAGATACATGAAAGAAATGTGCTTCATTGTCCTCCTTTTAGTTTAGATTTGCCTGAATATAATATAAACTAGAAATAATGAAAATGCTGCCCTTTTTTTAGTTGAAGTTTATGAAATTTAATTGTTAACTAATTGATGATGCTTAAAGAGTAAACGCACATATATTTCTATTGGTACTTTAAGAGCTTCAAATTGTGTTTCTGGTCATTTTTCGTACTGTGATAATTGAGTTTTGCCATTTTTGCTTCAGAAATCCAACAATTTTCAATCACTGTTTGCAGAAAACACTTTTTGACCCTTGATTTCCGATTAGTAAATCTAATTGTGTAGTTGATGATGATAGCTTCGATTTCAGAAGTAAAGTTATTTTATTATTTATTGCAGGGCAGTTTTTTTAACAGGCATAAAACATCAACAAACATTAGGATCCATTTTTGTAGTGTTAACTTAGCTTAGCCCATTAAACTAAAATGCAACTACGAAACAAGAAGAGTCCCATGTCTCCTGCTGTACCATATGTTTTAAAGTACATATCACCGAGTTATGTTTTGACAAACCTTAATCGTTTGCCAGTCTTTAGTCCTATTTTCAAAGGATTTTTACTATCAATTCTCGAGTTCAATTACTAAATGGCCTCGAAACTTTGAATATCAGATGATGTAATTGGAGGTGTCAAAAGTAAAACTGCTGAATTTAGCATAGGTGTTCCGCAGGGCTCGATCCTAGGTCCAATGCTATTTCTGCTTTATATCAACTCCATAAAAAAGCAGACCTTGTTGCGAAAGTGGTTATGTACGCAGATGACACTTTGCTCGTATACTCAGGTAAAACTAGTCTCGAAATTGAACAAAAAGTAAATACTGACCTGGACAAGTATTGGTATTGGCTTCGAAAAAGTAGATTGGCAATAAACGCGGGGAAGACAAAATATATTATTTTCAAACAAAAGAACAAGACTGACATACATCCACACGTAAAAATCAATGGCACAAGCCTCCAGAGAGTAGAACAAATAAAATATCTAGGACTTCTAATAGACGAGAAACTAACATGGACTACATGAATAAATGATCTAAGGAAAAAACTGGCTGTCTTCATTGGTCTTCTACGTTGCTTCTACTTCTTTCCAAAGAAAAACAAAATCCAAATTATGTATACGCATCTCCTTTCCAAAATTTCCTACGGCATATTGAATTGAAGCCAAACTTCTAAAGGTAACCTCATGATCATCTCCAGACTAGTAACGAAGGCGTATAAAACCATTTACAATCTCCCTATGCTAACTCCAACGAGCGAAGTTTTCAAAACAGCCCAAGAATTGAATTTGCAAGGCATGATTTCCATGGAAAGAGCTTAATTCATACATAAGAATTTACACCGTAATGAGTATACCGCTGTAAAATTAGATAGAATTGAGGGGAAAAACACTTACAGAATGAGAAACATGAATAATTTAGCTATAGCATTTGCCAGAACTGATCGCCTAAAAGAAGACCCCTTCAACAAAGCAGCTAACTTTTACAATACACTACCGGACAAAAGCGAACCCAACTTCCTTTAAAACGACACTAAAAAATTTCTCCTTCAGGACCAACTTTCGCAGTAAGTTACAAGTACAATCAGCTCCACTAAACTCAAAACCAAACATGTAATCAACAGGAAATAATTCATAAACATATAGTCTGAACTATTAATCTAAATAAAACGACACTAAAATTTACAGATTTGGTACTATACCGATTCTTATCGTCTGGCAAGTACTATGTCCTAAAATTTTAAATACGGAGAGTTACTAAATTTTGATGGAAAGAGTGATTGAAGGAAACGGAGGTGGTTTTAGTCGGTAGAAATCCGGCATGCCGAGAGGCAGGAGCTGATCGGTATCTTTTGAAGATTTCCACCTCCTAACGTTGAAAAAAAAATTTCGACGCAAACATGGGGAGGAATTTCTTATTTTTCCTTCCTTGTTATGCATAATTCCTATAAATGATTCCGTGAGACTAGATTAAGCAGAAGATACAGCAGATGTATCTTTAGTTCAGAGATAGATGGACGCTCAAAAGATACACGTAGTGGCACCATTTACAATCAAAGGAAGTCTGTAGTATTTTGCTGAAGGAGGTTATAAAAACTGCACACCAAATATGTTTTAAAAAGTCTTTCCTTCAGATCGTACACTTAAATGAATACAGACGTAGTCACAATCGGAATAATATCTTCTGGCATTATTATTTACTAAAGTGCGGTACCATATTTCGTGTCTTTAGAGTTCACATAACAATGTAAAGGTTTTTTCCTGCTATCTTTTGATAGCATACAAAATAGAAGTACCGAACTTTCATATTCATCAATGGCAGTGTGCATCAAAAATCGTTTAGTCCATTTTCTAGCTCGCCAGAAAAAGTTCTTCAAAAAATCCCATTATAAAACATGAAGCACAACTCTGTAAATTTTGATATGATCGTGCCTACTCCAAATCCTACAAGGATTTAAAGCCAACTTGTTTCCTTTAATCAATGCTTAGTTCAAATATGGCTTGCTCCAAATCAAAAAGTGTATCAAGAAAAGATCATAGTATATAAATCACGTAGCGATTCCAATCTTTCAAAATGATAACCATCAGCAGTGTTCTAAGACCATCCGACGACCCATCATCCATCAATCGTCTGACCACTTCCAAGCTCACGTCATTGAAGCAGCCAAACTCCATTGCTTTTCGACAAGTGCATCTTAAGGATTTGCTTCAAATAAACTCTTGAGTCTGATGGATACTTCCTTTCGCGGATATTGCATCGATCTGAGGCGGTCTTGGGTCATTCATGTCGCGCTAATGGTAACGAATGTTTCGGGCATGTATGATGACAGAACAGCGATTAACTTCTCATTATCCTTTGTGCGTGGAATGACAAAGAAGATCCTTAAAAATTGTGGCGATTAGTATCTACTAACAGAGTTTCGTTAAGGTTAGATTGCACGGAATGGCTAAATAGCGGTTGAGAATTAGGATGTGAGGCTACTCTCGAGATAGTACTATTCAAAAATTGCACACCAAATAAAGTAATTAATAAAAAATTGTCGGCTAATTATGTAGGGGATCTTATCATACAACCGTTTAAGAAAAGCATCGCTTCTTCTAAAGCGAATTAAATTTCACAATACTTCCTGTTCAACATCATAGGGTTAACAATGAAATCACATTCAAATGGGATCAACAACAATTTGCATATCAATCTGTGCGGCAGCGAATGTTCTGCACGCCACAATAAATTCACCGACTTTGTCAATCAGTAAAGATCGATTGTCGGATGAGGATCAATCGAATTCACTTACTTACCTTCTGAAATAAGCCGTTCACGAATTTCCCACGCAAATATTGTCGGATTCTCCCTTTTGTACTGTTCGATTTTAGATACAACCGCTGGCGTCGCTACTTTTGGTTTCGAGCCGCCAATAAGTCCAGGTGGTCGTAAAGTACCTGGAAAGACGAACAAGACAACATCAAGAAATGAAAAAGAGAAAAAAATTAGTGCATATTAAGATTGCAGCTGATATGAAAACCATCAAATTGTGGATGACTTTTCCCTAACACTTATTTGTACTCCGCAATGTTCGACACAAGTGACTCCGCAAATTACCTAAATTGCCTTTATGTAGATGCAATTACCTAACATGCGATCATACTTCGTTTTATCAACAAGATCATCTTGAGAAAGATAAACATAAGGACTAGGGTCTTCGTTTCGGGATCGGTGCGGCTATTGTGGACAATGTTGCGGAAAAGGGTTGTGACGTGATGCTCATATTATGGTCAATTACATGCTCCATAAAATTTATTGCTACCGACACTTAAAGCCATAAAATTATGCTAATTGTAGACTCTAGAGGCTATTGATTTATCAAGGAGATGATCGCGCGGTTAAACGTATGATTATTTTTACACGGGAGTAAGTTTGCTGATATGGTTTGCAGATCCCTGAATTAAGGAAGTACAGGAAAATGATGAATTTCATTGTTTGATTTAGATATATCTTGTAAGGATCATACTACTGGAATTTTCAGCTATTTTTTAAGCAAACTAAAAAATATAAAGTTAAAAAATCTAAAAGAAATTAAAGCAAATTCGTTTATGTTCCGTAATTGGATTCAAACTCTAAAACACCGAAAATTCTGCAGTGGAATAACTGATTTTGTTTTGTCATATTTAACATGAAACTGTTTTAAATATCCTTTTTAATCGCTTACAGATTTTTAAATCAAGAAATAGAGGGGTTCGATGCAATGTTTCAGGACATTTATGGTTGAATAGTTTATACAATTTTCAGAATAATAATGAATAATGTGCAGATGAGTTGGTTGAGTCCTTCCAAGACGAGAGGTTCAGTGACTGATGGCAGGCCAGACAATTTCAGAGCGTCTACTGATGTGGGTCTTTTTTCAATCTTCGCCTCAAATCTTACCAAAAATTTAATGCAACAAAAATCAAGTAGCATATTATCTCTATACGATATACCTCCTACTTTACTCTAATTCACGATCTCGCCTTAATGTCGAGTTAAAATCACTATCAAGATCTACTTAAGGGAACAAAAATCAAACTACATTATACGATCATAGTCTTAAAAAGCAAAGATTGGATAAGTACTACGAAAATTCTTGAGTGATCGGAAACTTTTCAGGACGACAGACGTCAACGGGCCTTGCTGGTCATAGATGCTTTAGCCTGGACGTGCCTTAATATTTGCAATTTTGCATGTGCGAGGCATTTACTGACCTCATTTTCTAAAAATATTTTTGCATATACAAACGATATAGCATTTCCCGATTAAGTTAATCTCTATGCTAAATGAAAAAATCGTATTCCCAAATAAAAACACTCTTTCTCCCAAATGAAAAATCTATTTTCCAAAGGAAGAAACCTATTTTTTAAGTGAAGAAACCTTTTTCTCAAATGAAAAAAATATTTCTCATGTGAAAAAATATTTTTCACAAATGAAAAGTCTTCTCACAAATTGGATAAACTAATGCTTCGTTCGCGAAAAATATTTGTTCATATTTAAAAATGATTTTTGAATTCTGAAGAAGATTTATTCATTAACGAAAACATATTTTAATATGAAAACCAAGACGTTTTCAAATGGAAGTAAATTTTTTTCTAGTGGGAAATCGATTTTTTCATTTCGGAAGGAAACTATTTCAGTCTGGAAAAGATATACCACCTTTGCCAAAAAATAAACAACTGAAAGCCTAATACTTTAGGATTTATTTCCACATATTCTTGCATCTGCGTCTAAATTTTCGACATAGACGATATATTTTATGTACAATGAATATTAAATATTTGAATAACATACTCAAATTGGGTGATGCAATTCACATCTGAAAAATATTCATCAATGAATTCAATTGAAAGTGTAGGATCATGCCTATATTCCATGTAAATCCAGTTCATCAGTTTCAAGTAAAGTTTAATATTAATATCAAATTATTGATAATAATAAATAATCTCATACATCTTTCAAATAATTTAATAAATAGTACCAATGGTATTCACACTATCAAATACTTCTCGGTAACCGAAACTATTATCGGCAAAAAATCATTGTCTTATATTGTTGCAACTGATGATATCAATAATACGATCGTAGCCAATATGGCACTTTGCAGATAAATAAGAATAATGTTTCAAAGGACACAGTCCGTCAATGTTTTAAAAGTTATACCACGCCCACCCAAGTGAAAGTAAACTAAAATTTAGGACGTCTTAATTCAAATGTTTTTAGAATAATTCACTGTACTTTGTTCCATTTGTCATCAACACGTTACTACATTCGAGTCATGAAATTTCTTATTACCTTTTCAAGCTTATCTAACGATGTATAAGCTACTTTTAGCCGAATTGCTTTTTATGTCCTTTCGGTTCCTCGGTGGACATTTTAAGACTTAATTTTAATTAATTAATTAATTAATAAAGTCGGAAAGGTTAAACCTTCCAACTTGGCCACGAACTGTCGCCTTTTAAGATAATCAGCAAAAAACCGATGTCGAAACTATGAAAACTTCGACAATTTTTCGAATGTCCCATTCAGTGACTTTGGAAATCTGTTTGAGTAGACTCTTCTCTGAACTCTTCAGATACAGATTAAAGGCTATATATATATATATATATATATATATATATATATATATATATATATATATATATATATTTATATTCATATATTTATAAATATACATATATATTTATATATATATATATATATATATATATAATGTTCCAAAATTATCAATGGTAGATAATAAAAACCTAAAAAATTAATGCCAGATTTTTCCTCTTTTAAAAAATGCAGACGATCCGAAACTCTCAAATGGCGCCCAACGTGGGAGAGAAATCACATATTATCATTAAAATATGCTTGATGAATTGGTCGCATCGGTGTTATTTTGTGTCTTAGATATTAAAATGACAAACTAAATTTACATTAATATTCATCGATACAGTGCAACAATAATGATGTACATGCATCGTAGAATACGAATATGAATGTGTGAGCAATGCATTCACCAGCAACAATTAAAAACATTACCTTCATTCATTCATTCATTATTTCACTGTTAAAATATATATATATATATATATATATATATATCATATATTTATATATATATATATATATATCATATATTTATATATATATATATATATATATATATATATATTTATACAAATTAAAGAATCATTTAGTATGAAGTTTTATACTTTTTTTGCATAAAAAAACAAAAGTAAATGCAAATAGTAATTGGACGTAGATTAGTATATCGCAATAGAAATCCATAAATAATGAATGCTGTTTGCAATATTCATTTGGATATTTCCTGAGACAATTAATTGCTGCAAACACTTAAGTTGAATGGAAGCGATCTAGTCCTGAGGTAGTGTTGAAGTTCGCTCAATTCACATCAAAAGCCATAAGAGTAAACTGAATAAGATATCCTAATTAAACATTGGTTAATTTGAACATCTTGAGGAGCATATTTTGTATAACTAACCAACCAGACGTTGGTGATGAAAGCGTTCCAAAAGTACATATCTAGGCTTTGACCTAAAGTACATATTCCTAGATACTGTCGATAAAATAAATAAAATACTGGGCATAACATAGCACTAGTATTATAAGCAGAATTCAAAAGGCATAAAAACTAATTTGACAATTCAAATCAAAAAGTATACATCCCAGTTTCTGATTACACATTCATTTATCTTTTTTCTCATGAAACGGAAGCTCTTAGTGATTTCTTTTGAATGAAAGCTCAATGCTACACAATTAACTGACTTCGTTGTCGATTAACATCAGCAATTCACTCAATAATCATAAATCTTCGAACAAACAAAAACCTTTTCAAGCATATCCCTTGATCCATTGTTGTATGGCTTTGACGAGTTTATCAGTAAATAAATCCGGAGTTGCTTCTCTTAACTTTTGTGGTAGGGTCTGCAGGTTCAGAGTCTTCGTCTCGCTTCCAATATGAATGGAAATGGGAAAAAGCACCATATCACGATGAGCTGCCGACAAGAAGTGTGCACTTAACATTGTGGGGAAATTAAATTAATACAAAACGGATGTCATAGACAACGATCTACCTGAAACGGTTGGATCAATGTTCACTTGCCATTCGATGTGGAAGCATCAAGCAATTTGTATGACATAATCTTCATCGATTCTATAGGGGAGAGCTAAAAAACTATTCTCTCATGATTGCAACACGATTGTACTGTACGAAAAAGAAATGTTGCTTAATTTCATGCTTGCTACAAAACACATGTGTCCCCTATACGATATGCGTACATTTGGAAGATACACTCGGGTCTATTGTTTTTCAGATATGTCCTCGATTCATTCACAAATCGCCCAACGAATTCACTTCTGTTATTCACTGAATGAATTTGAAACGACGACGATGTTGTCTTTACCATATTTTCCCAGCCGTGAGCAGATTTATGTAACTTTGCACCGCTAATTACAGTTTGATCTCACTAATTAGATAAAAAGCGGAAAAGTGCAACTATCTAACTGAACGGTAGCTAGTTAGCTTGCATCAATCGACGAGTCGTTGTTTAAGGATTCATATCAGTTGAAGAGATGTGAGTGATATTTCCGCTAGTGGTAATTAATTGGCATTGTATTGTTAATAGGCTCGTCTATTAAGATTCGCAGAATAAATAGAAGCGTATTGAAATTCTCCCTTGATAAATATTTTATTCAGATGAGAGCATGTTGAAAGGAGTGTTGACCTTGTGACTGGTTCGTTTTATTTTAATTCAATCAAATCAGAAGATTGCTCTACTATGCCACTTTTCCCTTGAATTTGTTACATGGCTATTTAAATGTACCTGACCTCCTGTGCATTTTTAGAATTCCATCGCTTTCAGATTTACCGATGGAAGGGAAGGAAAGGAGATTTGCTGTAACTACATATCGAACTATCTCTTCAGCTTCCCATTAGGACGTTTAAAGAGAACTGGAAATCAGTATATTTTTTTCCTAGACCTTCCTGCCAAGGGGTTTTAATGAATGTTGCCCACGTTGGGCGCCATTTGTAATGAAAAGTTTCTGAGAGTTTTGGATCTTCTGCATTTTTCAGAAGAAGAAAAATCTGGCATTAATTGTTTAGATTTTTATTATGTTACATTAATAATTTCAGAATATGATCAAATGGATGCGACGATGCTCCTTTCTACAATTAAACTGGGAACATGTCTTTATTTAGACTCTTTAAAGCATGTATCGGTTTAAATTTTAAAGTTCCTGAAGCATTGGCTCTCTACAGAAGAGTTAGTTAATCTTTCGCAACTTTAAAACCTGGAGCGAAACGTTCTTCTTGGGAAATAAAAGTTTGCGTTTGTAGCTTTTTCCAATAAAGCAGTCTCATCAACGTTGAAGAATAGGTCTCAGGAATAGTTGCCTTATTCTATGTAACCCGGAAATTCTTTAGGATTTTTTTGTTGCCAATGGAGGATATTTTCGTTAGAAATATAAATTTTTTTATTAAGTCTGACTTAAAGTCTACCTCAAGAAATTACTTGGTTCTGTTTAATCTATTATTTTTTCGTCAAGTTGGAGTCGATTATTTACTTTTTTGTGTGAAGACCACGTAACGAGGGCCGTTAACATATGACTTCTACGAACCGACAATTTGTGAAATAGGTAGGCAAACCGTTAGGGGTACTAGTAAAACGTTCCTTTGTGGTAATACAACCACCCGACCGCTCAACATGATTTTCTTTTGTTCTTTGTTCTCATAATAAGTGAGAAGGAGATTCGCCGCAAGGTTGCGCAGTGTATTCAATTACTGACGGCGTTAGGCTGGCCGAAATTCAAAAATGTTTGCTTTCATTGTTCAAATATGAAACAGTTTCGAAGACACGAGTGGCAGCCTTGCGCCCAAAATTTCATGAGGATCATGAAAAAGTCGAATACTTGATCCATCGAATATGAACCCGATCCAGCATAACTTTAGACACCATTGCAGCACTTCGGGAACTCATTGAAGATGATGGTCACTTCACAGTGGTAGATAACAGCGTGGAAGTGGGAATCAGTGTTAAAATAGTCCACACCATCATCCGAGTTTACTTCGACATCCGAAAAATTGCTGCTCGATGTGCTCGAAAACTGCTTACTAAAAATTGCAAGAGTTGAAGTATCCCAAGCACTTCTTGCTCGTTTTCAAAATGAACAACAGGCTTTTTTAGGATGAATTATTAACCGCGACAAAACTTGGATTCACTACTTCTTCCTTAAATTGAAAAGGATCAGTATGCAATGGAAAAAGAAGAGAAAGCCAAGACCGTCAAACATCAAAAAGCGTTTATCAGTCAGGAAGGCGATCGCAACAGTTTTGAGCACCTCTTAAGGTATTTTGCTCCTTTATATCCTTGAAGAGTGTCGTACAGTAAATAAAGAGCATATCGCTAACCTACCTAAGCCTCGACCGATACTGAGAATGCAGATTTGCATTGTTTTGTAAAAGAAAATCCGACCTTTAAACTTTCAGACAACCTGAAGATAGCTACTCAATTTTGAGTTGAACTCAACAGAATCCTACCTGTAATGAAGGTTTTCAAAAACATTTAGTCCCACCATAGGTTCCTCAGCAAAGACGAGCGCAAAGTCTTCCTGGAGTCCTAGCAAACAGTCGTGTTATCAGATTGAGCTCTTTAGAGAAAAGCGCAGATAACTCCTTTGATTTCCTATAGTTTATATTCCAATAACGCCTGCATTAAACCAATGACCAACTGCGGATAGCGTGGAGCCAACTCTCTCCGAAGAGACTACTCAAACAAAAGTGTTCAAGTCATCTTCGGTTGCATTTTGTGTGTTTCTCGTGATTCTGAACTTATGGTAAGACATTCTTGTTTTGATAGCTTTTTTCAACCCATGCACAAAAAATGGGATTTATTAAGGATCGATTCACAAATAGCAGGAGACATATTGAGAATGAAAATAGCTCATTTTCTTCTTACGTATTCTGAAACACACCCTGTATTCATTTCATGCCATGTGAATGAGATCTATCCACAAATTACTGACAAAATCCTTTTGTGACATGCATTTTTGATGGTGTCCAACAAGATTTTGTTGAGCGAACTCAACACAATTATCAATTTGCTAGCTATCAAACAGAGACCTTTCAACAGTTCCGCCATACGACGGCTTGGTAGCCACGGTTTTCTTGCTGCTTTTTTTGTACTGTGAGAATATCGGTTGATGTGTGAAAGATCTAAAAAATAATTTCTCATATTTCAAAGCGCAGGCGACCGGAGGAGAGACCCATTGTGATTGCCTGGCCCGGGCGCTTGCAGAATCGAACGCCAATCAATTATAATCACTTGCTTTCTAGCTGAAGTCACTCTTGCAAACAAATAACTTACCGAGCAGTTTTGAGACAGCACCTTGTTGCGTTAGCATATGTTGCGCCAAATCGTAGCCACGTAGTCCGAATCGCGATAATTCTAAGAGGCGATGCTGCGAGACCAGCGCACTCAGCGTTGATGGCGACGGTGCGCCACTTGAGAAGAGGCCGGTGCCGGCCACGGTACCTGGCGACGGAACCGGTGGCGAGAGCCCCACTGAAATCAAAAAAAAAAATAGAAGAAATTCAATTAAACACCAGTGTTAAAAGAGCGTGTTGAAAAGCGATTATAATGAGTTTTATTTCTCGACATTGTGTACAAGAATGGCACTTGATCACATCCACCCGTCCATCTTCTGCCATAGTCAATAAATCAAACAATCAATTGAATTCCGAACGATCACTTCAAAAGTATCTGTTGGTCATTAGACAAGAAATACCTGAACGCAGTGTGAGCATACATGGATACAAATTGGACATGTACCACCCGACAAAAAGGTGTCTATGGACTCGCTCAGGAACGCGGTCCTGTTGCGAACAGCCTACGAAGATTGCAATCGACGCGATCTGCATTCAGGGTCCACACCATGCCGCGTTCGATTGGAATTTTTGGAATTCCGCAATGTGCAAGAAATTAGCACTAAACACGATCAATGACGTACGCAGTCGATCAATAAAGTTGATGCCAAGCCGCTTGCAGCAATATTGACTCGACTGCTTCCTGAACGGACTACTCACAGCGATTAGGGGTGAGTCTTGAGTTTCTAGATCTCGATCTTCCTTCTGCGTATCAATGCTGAGTTCTATACACCAGAAAACTAAGGACCTCAATGAAACATTGTTGCATATTGACAGTGTGAAGTTGTTCTTAAGATACTTCTCAGCTAGCTGAAGCATAACTCATCATAAACCACGGCTACTCATGTTCCTATCGCAGGAAGCATCAGTTCAGCATAAAAGTTATGGTCTTTCGATCTTTCAGTTGAAATTGGTCTCCCCGTTTGCTAGCGATCTCACCCAGAAGATCGTCATTCTCTTTACAGAACTCAGGAAAGCGATCAGCAACGCGAAAATATTTCAGATATCACAACGACGTGATGATCAGATGAAGAATTTCCAAGCAACCAGCCAGTGGTAGCTGCCATCGGAATTCGGACGTTATCTATAGATAGGATAGGCCACCAGGACAGCGGCAAGTGTTGTCCCGATCCTTGGACTGTTGCTGCTGTTTTTGGTTGCAACTTAAATCGATTGGAAACGTGCAACGTCAGCGCATACACGACATTGAGGTGAAGATATGTCGGTATGTCAACCAAGCGACAAAAGCTTCCAAAACGAAGGTGTAACAGCTAACACCAAAGATGCGCGACGTGATGATATGATAAGGTGGTGGTGGCCGCTGCAAAAACGTGCAAGATCGATTGACTTTGATACGTACGGAATTAAGGCGGATTCGGCGAGGTGATGCTAGCAATTAGCAATGATAGGAACAAGATTCCGGAGAAACAATAGTTTAGAATTTACAACATTCTTGGGTTTTTGTCGGCGCGGCACCTTATAAAGCAATTCAGATTTTGCAGGAGATAAAATAGATCGTTGAGTTTGATTTGAAGAAGGTTATGCTATCTAACAGTTTGCTGGATATGATACGATATGATGTCGCTTCATTGTGAAGTGATTCTTTGCTGGATATCGGGGCATAGTGCAGATGCCCTAGCGAGAGCTGGCACTGAGCTTCAGAAGTATACACTTACCCCCAAGTCGCCCAACCTCTAGCCTCCATAAAGCTAGGATTCAAGCAGTACTACGTGGAGGCTGCGAATAAGGCCTCGCTGCTCGAAGAAACCTGCAACACGATCAGACAAACTTGGCACGCACCAAGCAGTTCCTCAACACAAGCCGTGAAACCTTGAGTTCCATCGTTTCCATACTGACGGGACACTGTCTGATCGGCAGACACGCAGAAAGATTGGGTGTCCCTTTCAATGATCTTTGCCGAAGTTGCAGATCAGAGGATGAGGAAAAAACAATCCAACACTTTCTGTGCGAATGTCCAGCACTGTCGAAGAAGCGCATGCAAACCTTGGGCTCGCCCTTCCTGGACAACATCACGGAGGTAGCTGATTTAGATATTGGCTGCATAGAGAGAATCTAGATGGTTTTCGTCATCCCGCAGGTTCTAGTGCCACCTTTATCTTTTGTGGTACCGCAATGGGCCTATCGAGGCCTAAGTGAGCCACCTTTGGATAAAGAGGGCTGCCACTACAACCAACCAACCAAGAATATGTTCAAACATCATCTTCAAATACAGCAAGAACGCATCTAGCGTCCAAAGGGATGTCTGCAGTGTAAATGTTGAAAAGAGTTGGACTTAAGTTTGACCCCTACAATACTCTTGCTGAAACGAATCGAGGAGTTGAGCGAGTATCGGTAATTTCCACAATAAATATCCTTTCAGACAAAATTGATTGAATCAGCTTAGCTAAATGTGTTGAAGAGGTGAATTTAACATGTCTTTTAAGGATTCGACATGCCAAACCAAGCCGAAAGCTCTTGCTATATCAAGGACATAATGCATTGGGCTACGCAGTATTGTTGATAAATGGTAAACTGACCATTCGAAAATCGAATTGGTCATTCGAAATCAACCTCCTTTCCACAATGATGGATTGAATTCTAGTTAGAACTGTTTTTTTCTCTCCAAAAACATTACACAAGGAGCGTAGGGAAGCTACGGACTTTGCTAGGACGGACATTATTGGGAGATCTAGAATTTTCTATGGTAAAGGAATTGCACTCGCCTTCTTTCAGGGGGCAGTAAAATACGCCAATTTGAAACAGGACTCAAATATAGAAGTGATGAAAACTATTCTCTTTCTGGAGAGGTTTTTCAATGCTATGGTTGGAATTTGATCTGCTGCTAGCAATTTACGACTTTTAAATTGTTTGATGAATTTAATAATTTCTTTTAGGCAATCTAGAAAAGAGTGCACTTATAAAATTGTTGACAATATCCCCATTTCACCGCTCATCTCATTTCTTAGCATATGAGAATTGTGAAAACAGTCGGCTAAATACTTTGTTTTTTCAAGGTTGGAGTGGGCTAAGTTGCCATCTGCTGTGGTAACCCGAGCAGGGTTTTCCAGCAGTGGAAACAACGCCAAGCGTCGGCCAAGCCTCAGCGTACAACGGTCAGCCGCCAGTGCTGGCCCAGTACTGCATTCGAGTGCTGGCCCAGTGCGAATCCCTAGCACTGGGCCTGGGTTAACTTTTTCCAAGACTTATGTATTTGCTGATTTGACTTGCTTATTCACAATTTTTTTTTATTTAAATATCGAATTAACTTCAACTATTATGCATAGATCAAAGTGATCATTGTTTATTGTCTTGTAAATCCATGTGAACATTCTCATAAATATTGATTGCATTTCCATCCCGTTTTCAAATAGGTACATTTGTATCACCTGCTACAAAATCTGTGCTATCCACTTCTTGTATAAGGAAGCGGGTGTCAATCAATGTGCAAACAAGCTTTAATTACCAATGCCAGGCACCATGTGTATTACAATTTATGGTCGATTTTAATTTGTATGATAATATCGACGATTAGCTAGATTATTCGGAAAAGGCGCAATTCGTGTCGTTCAAGCACACAAATATGCATGAGAAAATGGAAAAACCCAATTAAAAACATGCCTTGGTGGCGTATATGCGCGCGCATTTTTCCTCAAGCTTGTCCTGAACTTAGACATGAATGGAATGCCATTTTGAATGGCTGCTGCCTACAAAGCTTGACGACTGCGTCAACACGGTATGCGCTCTATAACATTTAGTTGTCAATGCACGCAATCCTAGCCATATATTATCTACTGTTTTCTTGGCCTGGCTACCAACTACGTATAGATACATTTCAATATTCCGAGCACCATTCAGCTTAAACTCAATATAGTTGGCGCGAAACGTTAGTCAACTTTCCAGTTAACTTTTCAAAAGATGCCGTCATCGTCTGAACTATTTCGGCAAAACTCTTGCAAAGATCAAAGCACACCTTCAACGAGCCTAGATATGTATTTCCATGTCAATTGTGAAACTATGTAGAGAAAAGTCTTTGGATGAGTTTGCTTTCAGCACATGTCCGAATCAAGTATGAACTGTACGATCTCAATCGTCCAAAGGATTTAAAGTCCGGGGCAATCACACGGCGACAATGTCCACAAAACGAATGTAGACTGAAAAATATTTATTGATGAATGGAAATGTATATGGACAGGAAAATGCCCCACGTTTTTCTGATGACACTTTGATGAATGGCTTTCGGCTACCTGAGTTTCGTTTCACGCACGCACGCATCTTTCTTCGCTTTGTCATCGTCTAGATGCTCAACACCATGTTTGCGATGAATTGAGTTGAAATCTTTCGTATGAAAGGTAGAGTAAACAGGGAATACGACCGATTCACTGTATTATGGTCAATAACCAGACTCCTTCCAGAACTTCAACATCTATTGAGTGCATCATATAAAAACATAATCCATTGTTTCAAAAGTTTTGACTCATCACTTCTGTTCCAAACAATTTGAATACCATCTATGTATTTGAACGGTACACTCGTGTATGAGATCTTCAAGTTTTTACAATTCTTCATGGCTATCATATTTTTTAGCAGTTCCTACCTACTTCAATACACCAGGATTAAAATCAACTTAAGCATCCCTCAACTAGCACTGTTACCACTTGAGACTCATTCCCACTGGATGTTATTCGGCTCACAAAATTTATCGTACTATATCGTTGGACTTACTACAACAGCTACTGCATCTTCTTCTATTTAAAGTGCCATTCGAAAGATTTGTAGCACTTGGCGCGTTAAGAAGTTCATCTTCATACATATAATCGCACACTCGAATGACTTATGATATTGCGAAGGTAGCGAGGCCACGAATAAAGCAATTAGTCATTTGGAATTTATGACAAACGTAAGATTGTTTATGGCCTTGCAAAGAAATACGAAATACGTTATTGAGCTTATATGCGATTATTCAGTATCGCAAAAAACAACAACAACAAACGTATAAATTTCGAGTTAAAGAAGGAGTCGAGGTGCTACTGTGCAAGCAGCTAATCGAAGTGTCGTCGTTAGGAATAGTGGGCATCCACAATAAGAAAATAAAAGTGCATTTTTTCGCGTGATAAATTCATTGAAATTGATGTGACGAAAACTACAACACAGTGTTGTGTGATTTTGGTAGATAGATGCGGATTTTAACATTATATTTAAATTTTTTCCATCATTCTTTCTTTTCCATTTCTTTCTTGTAAATAAATTGATGACACTGCTATATTTTTATAAGTAAAGTTCACTGGATTCTCAATAACTATGGGTCTCAAAAATGGACGAAGGTTTTGAGCTCTATTTTCTCAGTCTAACTTTTTTAGCCTAAACTTTTTAGTATAATTTTTGCAGAGTATTTTTTTCACTTGAGCCCAGAAGCTGCATCGAAAAAGCCTCAACGGTCTCAAAACCTATTTTTTCAGTCTAACTTTTTTAGTCTAAACTTTTCAGTATAATTTTTGCGGAGTATTTTTTTTCACTTGAGCCCAGAAGCTGCATCAAAAAAGACCTTATCATGAATAAGATTACACATTGAACTTTCTTTTCAAATTGTTATAAGATACGATAATAAATATTTCATCAAAAAATAAATCTCACAATTGAATAGATGCTCAGCCAAACTTCCTATGAGCCGAAAACCACGAAATTTTTGAACTGACTATTTAATTTCTTCAAAGGACTTTACGAACAATTGGTTCCAAGTAGAGTTTAGATAGTTAGGATAAATCATAAAGACGAAAATATTTTGAAATTAAATTAATGAGGCTCCTTTTTCCTAATCAAATAGCACGCATGCTAGATCGCAATAAAATGGTATATATTTCCCTCCTTGTTAAAAAAGTTTCATAAAGAAATTTTTTCTAATCTGATTTTTTGAAAGAGTCACAAGACAACTAGATGATGTACAGTCTGTTACATAAGAGCGTGGTCACTGTTAAATTATAACAAGAGTTTTTTTAAAAAAAATTTGCACATTCATTGTTAATTGATTGGTCGTCAATACTCAACGCAAATACCTTAGTAGCAAATCCAATCTCATCCAGCATCAATTTTGGCCTGACACCGTCGGGACATGCTTTCCACGAGATTTTCGGGATATTCTTTCGGAAAAGATCTCCAAATTTGTCGAGAAATTACTTGGCTTGTGTTTGCGAAGTTGTGTTTTTATTAGAGCCCAAACATTTTTTATTGGATTTGCATCCGTTTACTAAGATGGTTAATCTAAAGTGACAACCCCATTTGCCGCTACACGCTCGACTCCGATGTTTTGGGTCGTTGTCCTCTTGAAGGATCCAGCTCTCATTTTTCTGATGAACCATTGCTTGGCAGATGGTAACAAAGCCTTTTGATAGATTTTCTTCATTTTTTCGGCATTCAAACTGTCTGTAAATAAGAACAAAGTTCCGAAACCCTTTCTTGAGAAGCACCCCCAAACATGGACCTTGACGGCGTGTCCGTTGGAGCAGTCTACTAGTGGAGGTTGTCCAGGCGTGTTTGATGCTCGGAAATTTCTATAAGGAAAATTCATCAGACAAGATCACGTTGCTCCAATCGCGGTCCAAGATATCCTTCGCCCATACCACACGTTTTTCAACGTGTTTTTCACTTAACATTGGCTTTTCCTAAGTATTGCTATATTTCACTTTATTTGTAAGCAAGTGCCTACGAATCATTCCGCATGATATGCCGACACCTTTTGCTTTCAATTTTACAGCATTTTCACGTAGAGTCACAGTTGGATCTTTCGAAAACACTGCGAGAATCTTTTTTTCGTCTGTTTTTGTCACTTTGCTTGCACTCCCGCGATTAAGAAAATCATCGACATTACCGACCTTTTTATAGCGATTCACCCACATGCTTACGAACTGTTTCGACTTCCCCATGTATTTCGCAGCAGCTGCTTGCGTTAATTTAGGTCCTTTTTCATGCGAACATAAAAAAAATTGTCTCGAAGCGCGAGGCGTAAGCAGCACTCATTTCGAAGAACGACTGAATTCGGCTAACAGCTGATTCCTTCCATAAAGCATCGAGGACTGAGGTGCCCTCTATTTCATAGAAAAAGGAATAGATCGCTACGATTTTTTCCAACATGTAACAGTGCGTGTTTTTTTCAGAACTTTTAATTTGGTGGACTGAAGAAGGATGGATAGAAGCGCCAAAATTCGGCCCTCAGCACCTTCTGTTTTTAGGATTGTGCTCGTTACATCAAAGTAACAGGATCCAAATTAAGAAAATGGAATAACATAGAAGGAAAAGGGATGAAGTAAGTAACCTATTCTGTCTGATTTTCAAAGTAGGACGTAGTTGGACATTCACGACGAAAGATACGTGGGCAAAACATGGTATGCCTTTGCATATATCTATTCTTTTCTTCATCACACGAAAACATGACTCGTAGCGTCATGATTCTGGTTTTTCGTTGTGTAAACAGAGCTGCCACAACTAAAAACCATAGATCAGATACGTTATGTTGCCATGGTAAGAATACATATCACTTTTCCAGTATAAAAATCAAAAATTCGAATGAAATTTGAACAACAATTTGTTCAAATTTCAGCGAGACAACTATATTGAAATCTGCAGTAATATTTTATTATATTTAAACTAATATATGCTTGTCTGTGAGTGGTGGAGCTAACCTACACTAGCCCCACACGTAGAGCCGTCACTGCCAGGTACTGTTAAGTAAGACAACATCTTACAATAAGTGCTTAAAATATCAAGAGATTATTTTAACTATTTTCGTTAAGCTAGAATGTACATACGTACGTATTTAGTATCGAGCAGTAAAAAGGGTAAATCAAAAGTTTTTAGTAATTAAATATAGGAACAGTGTCTTCAAGCATCGTACAAAACAAAAAAATGCTTTGGCGAAATACTGCAGGAACCGTCTTTCGAGCATCCATAAATGCATCATCAGAAGACCATCTCAAAAATTGATGTTAAATTTGGTTGTTTAGTGATTTAGTAGCTCCATTATAGACAATCATGTTGCATTTTTTTAAAAAGCATTTAGTAAAAATTACTTTTCGTTGAATTCGAGAGTTGGGGATCTTTTCTGATTTAAAAGAGATACCGGTGTTTTTTTGTTGATTGTTTGTTAGACAAAATGTCGGCTTGATTGTCATCAAATACAAATTTTTGAATAGTGTGTAAGATTACTAAGTTTGAACGAAGCGGGCACTCTGCAACACATCGAATCTAATTCATAAATTAAATGTGGAGACAGCAACAAAACTTATTCAGTACCTCTGTACAATCATTCAAGGCACAAAACTAACTATCTTGTTTCACTTTTCTTTTCATTTTAGTGGCTAGAAACGAAGCGGTTATTCCTATTTCAACATTGCACCACATTACAATCAGCTCGAACTCGTAGGCAACAAGTTTACGTTTTTTTTAAAGTAACTGACACCCTCCTCTCTATCTCTCTCGACCGGCTTCTTCAGGCAGCTTCCATTGTTCAACGTATCTTTTCAAAGTAGATATTCTCGCATTGTGACACATTATCGGGATTTTCAATACGTTCACTTCATCGTCCCTTGCAGCTCGTTCGTTCCTTCCGTGCGAAGCTAATGCTCTTTCTTGCGATAATTATTTAATCGGATTCAATGAGATCGACACCTCGACTGCCCATGGAATGCACAATGCAATGGACTGTTAAGCTTCCACGATAGCTGCTTTTCATATTCACCAACACCTGCACACACATGTTCGTTGCTCAAGTTTTAAACTGTCTTTAGGTAAATGACGAGAAAAGTTTCAAGTCGAAAAGTCTACCTTAACGACGTAGAACGGATAGATATACTCGTAGAGTAGATAGATAGGTAGATATCTTGAACACTATATAGTTTGTAGCTTATGCGAAGCATGTATAGGGTGTAAGTCTCTAAAGTGCATGTCCCACCGAAGGGAGAATGGATATATGTACGAGTGTGTACCATCAACAATAAGCTGCCTCCTGTTGTTGTGACAGTTTTTTTTCATTGACTGACCACCGCAAATTTCTAGTGAATCTGATAGGTAACGTTTCCCGTATCATGTTACCCAAATGAATTCGTGCTGGGCATGAGATCCTGTTTGTAGAGAACGAACAAGTTTCAGGATGTGAATTTTTCATAAGAAAAGTGTTGGAAACGAAATAACCTCAGGGTCAAATGCTAGAGAACTGAAAACTGATTTTGATTCAAAGTCACTTGCGTAGAATTTTGTGATTTTTTTCAGATGCATTTCGTTTTGAGAGCTCAGCATAATCAGATGCGTGGATTGGATTCGCTTCTGTTAAAATTAATTGAACCAAAATAAATTATAGATTGTTTTGGATGCAAATTGTCTCTCAGATAATCTAAAAAAATATCTAATCTGAAATAAGGATAACAAACCTTCCGTTCGTGTCTGCTATGTAGAATATTCAATGCTGCTCATCGCTGAGGTGAAATATGTCTTGACATATTTCAATTGAAGTGATAATTGAAATGGAAATATATTTAATTGAAATGGAAATAAATTAATTTAAAAGTAAGGTAATTGATGAAGATATACTTGTTGATAATACCGTAAACTCTAGCTTTAACCTGAAGAATCAGTCAGACAAATTGATGACTTACTACGCAAGCATATTATTTTACATACTATTAGTTGAATACAGTTGTAGACTACCTATCGACATTAATTTCTCTGTATAATATTTGGTGGGATAAAATTTATTGAGAACTAAGAGTGATCCGAGAATCCTTCTTGTTTCCTTTTAGGAGACAAGCTTGATTTCAAACTATAAAAATTCGACACCATCTTTTTAATTCCTTTTTTGGGTCAGCATTTTGAAGATGGGACTTACACCATTTTAATATTAATGTATTAGCTCGTTCTTCATTGGGTTGGAATCGCAAATCTAAAGAAATTGCCATTAGTACAAAGAACACTATCATATTTTGCTTGAGGGCCAATAATACTCAAATTTAATACCCTTCCTTGCAGCACGGACACAAATGTGTATGCTGATATAGATATTTCGAAAAATGCATTTAACTATTGTTGGATCAAAACTATTTTTGTCGTCAATGTTTTCCTCCGCCTCCTTAGACGGGATATTTATTATTTTACTACTAAAATTAGTAGTCAAAGCTACTGAAGAAGAGCACAACTGGTGCTCGAAATACGTATGTATCTACGAAAAATAAAGTAATAAATATCCCGTCTAAGGAAAGCAGCACAGCAGTTTGATCTATTGTTGGATTATAAAGATACTTAGGTACCGAACCAACAAATATCGGAAGTTACCTAGGCACAAGATGCAAACGAATACTATATTATCCGGGAAATTTTCCAGAAGACGTTGTACACTTCGGTGTAATTCGATACGTGCGATTCTTCGGAGGAATAAATACGTCCGTGCTGGACCATTATACTATAGATTGACCCAAAACATGTGAAGAGGTATGAAAGGATGAGTGAAAATTGTGGTCAGATTTTATTGCAAATCTAATTCCCAATAAATTCAATTAAAAAATAATAGAATGGAGTACTAACATAAGGATTGTTCAAGAAGGATAAAACGATTAGAACAGAATTCAGTTTTAATTACTCATCTGAAAACTGGTCAAGTAAATCTAATACAATTTGAACATGGTCTGTACATTGTATCTCGTAAAAAATTACAACACTCAGATTTAAATTCTAAATTCAAATACACACACACACACACACACATGTATATATATATATATGTGTGTGTGATAGTTCTCACTTCATTTAAACTGTTTTCCAAGTAATGTAAACGTTTCCCAAGTCTTAAACTTTACTCAAGTCATTTCAACTTTTTTCAATTCATTCAAATGTTTGCCCAATTCATTTAAACCTTTTCCCAAATCATTCATATCACTACAGACTCGAGTATAGTGTATTTAATGTTCTCTCAAATCAATAAATAACGCAAAATTCTATACAAAATGGTTAAGTGTTATGTTAATGATATAATTTTAATACAGTTTTTAATATAAGATTGAATTAAACTCTAACCCAAAAAAATTTTTTCCTGATATTCATTCCCAAAACGAATTAATCCTTTCTCCCAAATCGGACACAGAGTATAAAGGATGATTGTAGTAGCGCCAGGCAATCGAAAGTAGAGGTCCATCCAACTTGAGTTTAAAAAAAACGATCCATCTCGGTTAGATATACAGAGACATACCCATGGTAAATAGAAAAGAAGGTAGTTTCAAGAAATGCTGCGATGACGTAAAGTGTGCTCGAGAGTTTGTGACATATTGCCCAGTAGGAATTTCAGCAACACTTTGCGGCAAACAAAATTTGATTTTCCTGCTGGGTGGTTCTATTCTATTTACCATGGACATACCGACATGAAGTACAGATTGACAACACTGAATTTTTGATATAAGCTTCGACAGCGTATTGCTTTCAAGAGAAGAAAGTGTAATAACACGATGAGATCACACAGAAAACTGTGGCAATATCCAGGAATGGTTCAAAAACGGGCACAATTACAGACGCCAAAGTGTATTCCGTGCCATGAAACGTAAATAAATCGTTAGAGTTAGTCCGTTGTGCAGGCAGAAATAACAACGATCTTGCAAGCTGCAGATGACCTCAGCATAAACGAGGATGAAATCGACAAAGACATCACTTTCTTTTTGGACAAACAAGCATTTAGAAAGAGTCCTGCAGATCAGTACTTTGAAGGATTTCTTTAAATAAAGGCATAATGAGATGCAAAGAAATGACAAATCAGATCCATTCGGCAGAAAAGGATCCCGTGATAAACTGTCGCACGAGACCGAGAGTATAGGAGTCTTAATGCAAACAGTTAGGTAAAATATCAATCTATAGGCATATGTAACCCAAATATGACACCGGACATACTCTTGTTTTGTTAGCTCTGGGCAAAGATTCAACGAAGAAACTTTTGGACGTCATATGGCTTTCAGTGTACACGCAAGAAGAATGGGGCTGAAGGCTAGCGACACAAGTCGGAATTGCGTTGACGAAGACGAAACCGTGTTAGAAGAGCGCCGTTTGTGCATATATCTAACTCTAGCTGTTTGGAGAAATACTCACTTAGAAGAGGGAGCAGATCATGCTAGGAGTTCTAAGAGTGGACCGACAACTAACTCTTGGATTTCCTTAAGAAGTAGAGATGATTCACGAAATAATTTAGAAAGTGTCCATACTCGCAGAGCACCATGGGCCAAATCGTTGTAAGCGAAGTGGATCATTAGCTTTGCATCGTTATTACCAAATCTAGCCGAACCTCGAACTTTAATTAGCCAATTCTGCTAAAGAATAGTAGGTACAAAGCAAGGATATGGTTGCATGAATGTTGGGAAACATAGAAATTCCTAACATTACCCACATTCTTATTCTGTTTAGGTTGCATGGGCGATCTTGAAATAGTTGACCATTGTAGAAACCACCAGGAAAAGGCATAATAGAAAGGTCTGTTAGTTAGTTAAGAATAATGCTTCGCAGTTGTCCCTCGGGCGAAAGTTCAGGAAGATTGAAGGGATTTAAATGCAATGTGGTTTCTTCACTACCATCAAATATCTCGCCATTTCAAGGATCTAATTAATGACAGTGTCTAGAAAATTTTCCACCTACATAAAAACATACTCTGAAAAACACTTACATGGCCCCGTTTACTGGTCATTTGCTTGCATCTACAAGATTGGCTAGTACCAAATTGAAATAAACACTACTTAAACTAATTTAACTTACAAAATACGGGACGTTAAGAACACAATCGACAGTGAGAGAATCACAACTTTTTTCAAGTAACTTTGATTGGGGAAAGTAGGAAAAATTTTAAAGCATTATTCTATAATTCTATTAATATGAATTACACATATTAAATGCTAACAAAATTGCTTCATTTTTTCAGATAATTTCTTAAATAAAAGAATACGAACACGATTTATCAATTGCGCAAATAATAGTATGGCTGAGGAGGTGTTATTAAATTGAATCAACTAGGAAATAAGTAGACATTAAAATTAATCAATAATAAAGATGCGCCAAAACTTCTGCCAATTATAATTGTACCTGAATAATCCTGCTTTTCTATTGTTTGATTTCAATTAGATCTAAAAAATGAACTATTACGAAATTAACATCCATCATCCAGGTGTGAAACACATTGCAAATGATTGGATTTCTATTAAATTACATCAGTAAACTAACGAACAGTAGTGGATAGCGTAGAGTAAATGTAAGTAATCATTCATTGCTACGTTTATCGAAAAGTTAGAAGGCTAGCTTGTTTTAAGATAGTTGTACAGAAGCTATCGAACACTACATTTTGCAAAGTTGAAGTGTAGCTAGAGCTGCTTCTGAATACTATCTCGATAATAGCCAGCATATTTTCATTAAATTGCAGAGGTTAATTGTGACTATTACCCCCGGTCAATAGTCGTTCGAGATTGAACCACCAATCCAAACAGTCTTGGATGCCAAGTTACCAGTTATTGTCAATTACACACTCGTCACTAGCCTAGTGTAAGCTGCTTTTCCGACAATTGTTGCTGCGCTTCTTCTTATCGTGGTCACATATGCCCTCAGTAACATACCTACTAACTTATCCAGTGCTAGTCAACCTGCTTTTTGTTGCTTCTTGTTTGTTGGACACAGTAAAACCAGTCACTGTTTTTGCGATGATCCCCAACTATTGGATGTCTTTCACGTGAACATAATCGATTGTTTGTTTCAATTCCTTTGCATCTTGCAAGCACGATTTAATCCTTTGCAGGTACCTATATATAATCTTTAACTTGGCGCGACGACAGACACCACAAACATTATTGTGTTGCTGTTACTTGTGTGTTTGTTGTCAATGCAGTCAATCAAAATAAGAATTGTACAAAAGTTCAAAGAAAGCAGCTACAATAACACTATATAATCAACCTGTCCATCTAGGGTTCACCCCACGTCATTCAGTCTGGCAAGCTTGCTTTCTATCCTAATGCCCACAGTAATTATCACAGCAACGATTTATAGCGGAGTACAGTGTGAAAGTGTTGTATTAATTTAGTTTACAGAAAATTAGATTGCCATCATCTACGAATTATTTGGTATGTTTTTTAAGCAAGACAATTTGAACAAACTGATAACTTTGCCGTCTTTAAGTTAACCTAGAAAATTGAAACGAGGAATATTGGATAGATCCATTGGAAAAATGTTGGCAAGAATTCATTTCTTTTATATTTAAAAAAATTTAAAGATAAATAACTAGAAAAAAATTGAGAATTCACTTCATATCCATTCAAAATTACTTATTTATGTTTCCTCCCTATAAGGAAAAGCTCATACAAAAATTGCAGTAGCATTGTCTAAATTTTTATTTCTAAAATACCAACCAAAGTTTTTTGTGCATAATCACTTTGATTGAAAGACGATTCACCTTAAATAGTTATTAAATTAGTGCATTTTGCCAAACTTTCATTTGGAAAATATTTCATTTTTCCCTATTCATTCTAAAGACCAACGATAATTAGAAATTTATCGGATCAAAGGATTGCATTTTTTTTGTAGCTCAGACGGCTCCTTTCATATTTTTGCTTATTTCCAACGAAAAAAATATCACAAAATATCTTCAGCGTTAATTAAACAAAATTTTAGGATTTGCAATGCATCTCATCTGAAGCGACCGGCTGCATTAGAGTGTGATCATTTTCTTCCAGTAGGACGAAGAATAAATGGAATACCATATCAAAGTAATTCAGGTTTATGTGAAACTCATTTTACACATGGTGACTGAATTGGACACTGAATTTTAAGTAAGAGAGGGTTTGATGCGTCAACCTAGCACCTGCAATTGAATAACAGATTTCGTGGAGTGGTACCGAACCAAGAAAGGAGAACGAAGAAAGAAAAACTAACTAACAAGCTAAGAACTTCCCCTACTTATTCCCGAGCTTACAATTGTGCATCTGATCGACTGCTGTGTCACCAGAAGCTACTATCGCTTCTGCAACCACCACTTGCAAGATATTGACTTGCTCCTAAGTTTTACACCGATTGAATCTTCTTGTAGTGGATTATGCGCCACGAAAAATAACTCCCCCTAACGTTTCTCTTCGTATCCTATCTGTGGTTCAAAAGCAGCCTTACCCAATGTTGTATCCATAAGATTTACACTTTTAGTCATGACCCGTTTAATAAATTTTTTGCTTTCTCTCCAAATCGTGTAGTGGTATGTGGTCATTCATGCCGAGTCAATCAAAAAACAAAATCGTCCAACTGTATGTGATTATGTCTGTTGCACCATAAAAAAGGAACGCCTTGAAAAGAAAGCCATGTGAAGAAAATCATTATTAACATTCTTATTCACTCTCGCAAGTTTTCTCTCCTGTATGTGGTTTCGTCCGTTACCCAAAAAAAGACAAGCAGTGTCAGCCACCACCTACTTTGGCATAACATTTTCACCTACAGGGATTTTCAGAGAAATAGTTAAACATGATCACAGATGATTTCACCTTGATATACTTTTTTTCTTTCATTATTTTACCGTTTTGAAAATGTTTGCTTTTATCTGATAGTGTTATCTTAAAATTTACCGATTTTTCAGATTGTGTTTTGATGTTGTGAGATAATAAGTTGATGGTTAAAACAATTTTTTTGAATACAATGGCTCAACACTACCATCAGCATCCAAATTACAACGCTATAATCTCTGGAGATAGCGGATTCAGCATACACAAAGGTGGATTTCCCAACAATGATGCAGCATGAGTGATATTCTGGGCGTAACTCCAAGGAAGGCAGGAGTTTGCTGATGCTTTGTAGAGTTTAATAGTCAAATCTGCAGTTGTCGTATGCACAAAGATGTATTTGCAACCACCATTTAGACTAGGCTTTGACATATTCGTGAACGTTTGGACACAAGAAACTCAACTGTTCTACAATCGTTTTGTGCTGAAAAAAATTCTGTCATGGTGTGCGCCACATACTATAAGCCTTAAGTACTTTAAGGTCGGTCAACGGTTTCTCACGTTTTCCTTGACAACGATGATTTAATACCAACACTTTCCCATTTGTAAATTAATTGCTGTTGATCGGTCATCGGTTTATGAAGAGTTCCGATACGGCCACCTAATTTCGAAGATTGCAACGTTTTTTACTTTAACTTTAACTTCGTATCACTTGATCAATGACTTGAGTGCTTCTTGATTTCGGAGTCACTGTTGCTCCCGGTGTTGGCGTAGGCGCTATCTCTCAAATCATACCTCCTAGAGTACTTCTCTTTACTTCATATTATATATAAGTTTATCCTCAGCTGTTTTGGCCTTGCATTCCTTGTTAATTCATCTTCAGGTTGATGCCACTCACACGTTACAATTAAAAATCACATTTAATTTCATGGAAAAAAATTATTCAAGACGTTGAGTGAAACAGATATTTGTATCTGAGTTTTGTGATGGCATTTTTATTCGTTTTTCCACACAAAATACTCAAGGACAAAACAGTTGTTTGTCGAGCTAAAATTTCGATTTTTGTGGAGTTCATTAGCTCACAGACAAATAAACCTATCAATACAAAAGTACCAATCTTCATTGCTTCAAAATTAGTTGATAATTAGCTAAAGATACTTAATCGGATAAATAGGTTTGTGCCTGGCAGATGACTGAAAGTTGAATTGCGCCTAAAAATAATTGATTGTTTCTCAAGTCCACGAGAACAAATCAACCAAATAACTCACCTTAAAAGATAACTTTAGCTAAATTAATTCAAATTAAATTCGAATAGAATATCTTTCAGACTCTGATTCCGACACTCACCTACATTCGATGCCAAGCACCAAACGAAAAGTCGGAAATGCTTTTGATGTCATATCAAATTACCAAATACCAACAAATTTCAATAGAAATGTAGGCAAACCAATTATTTGGAACAATTATCGATTTATTTGCTTCTCCATACATTTTCAAACATTGTGTGTGAGTGCTTCTTTTACATTCGTCTTATATCTTCTCTTCTTTTTGCATTTTCAAACATTTTACAGGCAGATACCTACACACCACAAGAGTGTGCACCTACGTGCACAAAACGGTGAAATCTATCGGAAAACTACAATTTTCATAGACAATATCCGTAAACAATTCAATAATACTAATTAATCAATCATTTAGCGGATTTTTCATCTAACCAAATAGTGTTTTGTACAGAAATGATTGTTTGAAATTATTGTGAATAGAAGAAGAGGAGGACATAATTGCTTCTATTTCGGATGTTGCAATTATATTAATTTAATTTTGAAATTTAAAATTATAGAAAATTGAAAAGAGCAATCATATTTTTCATATTGCATGGATTATGCCTATTATTGTTTGGAAAATGAATAAAGTTTAGTTTTTTGTTTTGTTTCGTTTCTTCCGATGTTAATTATAGTTAGATACTGGTTTCGTGGGAAACTGGAAGAGTTTTGATATGTACCTAATTGGTTTTAATGCAAGAGGATTGTTTATTAGGCATGTCTATATATGTTAAGGATTTTTTAAATAATTTTCTCTGAAAATGTTGGCATGAAAAACATTTTGCTGGTATTCAAAGATAAATGAAACGTTAATAAGCTGAAATCAACAGATATTCATCATCTTTTGATTAAATTCAAATATAAATGCATTTGTTTATTGTTTTCATATACGCGTTTGCTAATAGTTTAAATAAATAACAGGAAAATTAAGATTTTCTAGTTGGAAAATTTCATACGGAACTCAAACAAATATTGTTGGAATAAAAACTTCTTATAGTTTAATATTCATAAATTTAAAAGACGGAAGCAGATTGTTGGAAAATTTCCTAGAGTCCAAAGAAATCAACATGAAAATACTGAAGGTAAAAAAGAATTTATTACGGAATAAATTTTTATACACACCTTAGGTATGAACGGTATGAAAAATATATGAGAGTTACAAACCTCACATGTCAATAACGTTTGGTCAAAGGTCGCGAAAAAATTATTTTCCAAATACGTATCTCAAAAATGTTGAGTTTCTCAAGTGAAAATACATATCTTTCAACTTTGTAGCTTAAAGAATTCGCTACAAAAGCAACTTTAAATGTTACTTTTTATATTTTTTTCTTGTTATGTTTATGTAGCATTCGAAAGAATTTAGAGTGCACAAAAGTATCTATGTGAATTTCTTCCAGGCTACTTTAATGTTTGACTAGTGGAAGCGAAGAACCCGAGCATGATGGCAGTGGAAACAACGCCAAGCGTCGGCCAAGCATTGGCGTACAACGAACAGCCAACGGTCAGCTGCCAGTGCTGGCCCAGTACTGGCTGAGTGCTGGATGACTACTGGCCCAGTAGTGCATTCGAGTGCTGGCCCAGTGCTGGGGGTTGGCACTGCGCCAGCACTGGCCCAATGCTTGAAGCCATTACTGAAATATAACAATTTAGATCCAAACAGAATGTTGAACGATTTGGAGGAAGTTCACTAGTAAGCTTCAGTGAAAGTTCGTTATATTAATAAGTATTGCTTAGTGTAATGCGCGAATGTATAGTATTGCAATAATATTGAAATGTCAAATGGAAAAGAAAACATGTCAGAAATCATTGCATTATTTGAAGAATTCATAGTTCATATTGATTGAACACATAAACTTTTATTTTGAGGGTGTAGGCTGAACAGTATTCTCTTTCGTAGTCGACGATATTTCGAAGAAATGTGTTGCAGGCGAAGGTAAATGGCATGAGGGTCACACTATTCTTTGTTCTTAGAACGAACACACTAATGTACAATTTTTCTTTATTCATTTTTACACCCGAATTGCTTTTTACAAGAACTAGAAGTGTCCCTTGAAAACAAACGAGTATGTCAAGGGTATTTTAATATTTTTTTAGACGTAGTAATAAATTTTGGATGTCGTAGCAAGTTTTTCTTCCAGACTAAATTGGATACACCGAGAAAACGAAGAATTTTAAATTGAATAGTTTTTAACAAAACCAGAAAACGTCCAAGATGATTTTGAATCTTTTTTGAAGCGTAAATACAAAGTCCTCTTGCATAAAAAGTTTGTTCGATTAAATCAAATTTTGTCAATTGAAGAAGTTAACTATTTTTCTTTCTGATTGAAATATTTGTTGAATACTAATTGACCATTTTGCGACCAAATTAATTTTCCTGATAATATTTGAATTTTTTAACAACACTTAATTTTGCTTGCAAAAAATGTGACGAGGAATCTTTCATCAAGCTTTCATTGAAACATTTTATGTGGACTAAAAATCAATTTTTTGATCTAGTTTGATATGAATCTTTTTTTCTTAATACAAAGCTAACTAACTTAGGCTGAAAAGATTTTTTGAATTACTAGATCTGTGAACAATCATAACTTTTTGTTGATGTTGAAATACGAACGAGCTACGAGAGACTGGCAAAAAAGCAATTCTGAATGCAGAAGCTTGTTTCATTTGCACTTCAGCATTTGCTCATCATACAATTCAATTAGTTGCAATGCAGTCGACTTTAAAGAAGATCTTTTTGTTTTATTCTTGGAATTTTGAATTCTATTCTTATTTTTTTAATTCAACTGATAAACGTCCCATCGTAACAGTGTGCCGGAAGTTTTATTGATTTTGTCCTTGGCGCCATCATTGGGCATAAATAAAAAAAAATTAGATGGATGATCCAGAATTTTATAAAACTGCATTTCGGCCATGTTTGCTGGACATAACATCTTCTTGCGAGTCGTACTTTTCGAGATACGAGTAGTGCTTTTACTGGGCTAATGCTGCTTGTGGATCTTTGTCCAGTACTGGCATACAACGTCCGCCCGTAGTTATCATCCAGCACTTATATTTTACTGGGCCAGCACTGGCGAACAAGACTCGGCCAGTGCTAAGTGGCGCTCAGCCAGCAATTGCTTAGCACTGGGCCAGTTGTGCGACCGTGTTCGGGAAGGATATTCAGACCAGTGTCATATACCTCAGTTGCCGGCAACGGTACATCAAATCCGACTAAAAATCAGTACTGCTAACGAATTGTTGAAAAAAATTCGGGAGTTAGGCTATATGTTTCGATCAAGGGATCTGTTTTTAAACGGTTTTCATTGCAAATTAGTGTAATGTCGCACAGCTTTTTGGCTCAAAAAAATGGCGTAATCAATCCATTGCCGATAATTTATCAGTTTTGAATCGTATATAACCGAACTTAATACAATAACGTGTACTAAATTTCTGTGAATGCACCTTCTTGATTGTCCGAGCTCAGCTCCTTGTTGGGTTTTTTGGATTATCCTGGTCGCTTTTCAGGGCATGTATATGTTCATCGGTGATTATCATAATTGATTCTCCGGTACCAGAGACGTTTTTTTGGTGCTTTCTGTCCTTTTTTGTTCTAAATCGGTTCCCAGATGATTTATCGTAGGCTCAACAGGTTGACTTGGCTTATTAAAATATAGATGATACACAGAGTATATCAAAACAGTTGATCCTTTATTTTTGGATTTATTTTTTTCGTCCCGTCATTGAATTGTGTAGCTATCCGTAATCAATTTTTCAATTATTTCTATCAAAATCATGAAAAACATAATCAAAACAAATCTTACAATTAATTGAAATTTCGGAGGTTGTGCGGCATCTTTCTATATATGATTTAGGCAATTCGAATGCATCAATTTACTCCTCAATATCAAAAATAAAGTGAAAATGTATCATTATTACGTACATATTTTTCTAAAATCCATTAATTTTCAAATATCAATCAATACTTTCTATTTATGACTTGAATTTTTTTTCAGAAACCCACTTCATGCTTTTGTATCTCAATTATTAAAAAGTATTTACTTTGTATGATTATTGATTTTCAACTTGCTTGTGACATGAATGTTGCTTGCCTACTTAAAAGGTTCATGGACGCACCTCAACAAAGTAACTAAATATGATTCTAATCACATTTCAAATGTTGTATTGTATCTTTTATGAATTGTGCTTGAAATCGATATTAAAATGTGAAGAGAGTTCAGTCCTTCACAGATTCAGTTAAGTGGGTTATTAAGTGCAGACGAAAATAACAATATACACTTAGTATAATTTCGGTTTAAGCAGAGTAGGTACTAAGGCTATTTTTATACAAAAAAACCTATTACTACATTTGTACATTTTCCTCTGAAACTACTGATGAAAATGTAATGAAGTTTCGACGATCTCTTCAACATTATAATCTCATTATTTAAGACAGGCAGGCCAAATTTTCCATGAATTAGTTTTTTCAATGTGGCAGGAACAAAACAAAAATGAGGAAAATGTTATTCGTGTTTTCCTAACTTTGAATTTTTTCGCTCGGGTAATATTTAACACAATGAAAAACTGTATACTACATTATAATTAATAGCTCTTATTTCGAAACATCAAAAAAATGTCCATTAATTCATACATTTTCGAAAAAAAAGCTGTTTTATCTGAAAAACGTGATTTTTTCGGAGGAAAGCAAAAAACACAATTTTTATTGATTTCCTGTACTCGTTTCAGTAAAATAATTTTCTTTTAATTTTGTAAGGATGCCAAAATCTTGATTTTATTACACTTTTTAGTACATTGGACAGAAAAACCAACAGTAGTCAATCAGTTAACTTTCCTTACAAATATCTGTTCTTTTCGTTTTGATGTTTTGTTCCTTTCATTTCATTACAGAATCCTTTTTCTCGAGATA